>OCZR010171695.1:0-19288 GCA_900234385.1 Anemonia viridis | reverse complement strand
GTTACATGAAAAGGCTTAACCGGGCCTAGCTTAATTGGATTTTTTTTTTGGACTGATGCATATACTCATTTGAGTTTGTATAACAAGATCTCAAGGAAGTTAATAGCGACTTAACCGGGCCTAGCTTAACCGGATTCTTTTTGGAATGATGCATATATTCATTTGAGTTTATATCACAAGATCCCAACGAAGTTAATAGCGACTTAACCGGGCCTAGCTTAATCGGATTCTTTTTGGACTGATGCATATACTCATTTGAGTTTGTATAACAATATCCCAAGGAAGTTAATAGCGACTTAAACGGGCCTAGCTTAACCGGATTGTTTTTGGACTGATGCATATATTCATTTGAGTTTGTATAACAAGATCTCAAGGAAGTTAATAACGCGGCTACTATTATAAATGCCAAATTACAGAATTGATTCAAGAAAGACATCCGGATTTGAATGTATAAGTTATATCCATTTGGTCAATATTCCAGAAAGCTGTATACATACAGCAAAAACACCATGCAAAAATGCTTGATTTGGACGTAATGTTTTCCAATCAGTTGAGACCACGAGTCATTCCCTAACTGAAGTGTTATTTCCTTGTTTAACGGTTGCGCACGAGAAGACATTAATTATGGAAACAATTCATACAAAGAAACTTAATTTCATGAAAATTTTAAGTGAAAGAATTGGAAAAATACGCATTTGCACCAACGCCCCTGCTAGAAGCCTTTCCAGTATCGATGGCCCAGTTCAATGATACCATGCAGCTGTAGGACTTATATATCATTCACATTTATTTATTGCTGTGTCTGTGTTATTTTCTAAGGCGTATACCTTGCTAGCTATTCCCTTCATGACGGAGATGACAACCTGGAAGATGGAACATCACCCACGAACGATCGTCAACGACTCAAAAAAGAATGGGCACGATTTGGCCGATGCTTCAAATACCAGCCCTTGGACCTGATCAAGAACTACTTTGGGACAGAGGTGCGTTAACCGGCAAAAGATCCGTTACTAATATAGAGCAATTTCCAAAAAAGCCTGCGCAGGGTAGAGTTGTTGCATGTTGCTTATGACGACACAGACGAAATTTGGGGAAATTCTGTGCGCAACTTTGTATTTGTTGTTTGTTTTCTGTTTGTTGCTGCAAGAAAACTGACTAAAACCATGGATCTTATAAAAGCGGATCCTTCAGTTAAGATCCAAGTCCATGTTTGCACGAGGATAATAGAGAGTAACAGGTCTAACATTTACCAAACTTTCCACAGGTTGGCTTATACTTTGCCTGGTTGGGGTTCTACACATCGATGCTTGTTCCTCTGGCTATTGCCGGTTTGGTAGTCTTCATCTACGGCATTGTCTCGGCAACTACTAGCCCCGTCGTGCGCGATTCCTGCAGCGAAGATCTAAAAGGTTACTTCTACATGTGCCCACTGTGTGACCGCCAGTGTAGCTACTGGGACTTGGTATCTACTACATGCGCTTATGCCTATGTAACGAATTTCTTCGACAACGATGCTACAGTCTTCCTTGCCATTTTCAGCTCCATTTGGGCAACGCTTTTCCTTGAGTTCTGGAAGAGAAGACAAGTTTCTTTGGCCATCGAATGGAATGTGGAAGGATTCGAGCAGGAGGAAGAACCGGTGAGGCCTGAGTTTGCAAAAACAGCCCCATCGCTGAAGAAAAACCCCGTGAATGGGAAAATGGAGCCGTACATACCAAAAAGAACCCGATACCAACGTTATGGAGCTGCTGGAAGCATCATTGCTATGATGATCCTCATCGTCATAGCTGCTGTCATTGGCGTTGTTATTTACCGTGCTGCCGTCTTTGCCGCTCTCAGTGGTAACAAGATCATCGACATTCGACAACGCGCAAGAATCGTCACCTCCGTCACCGCCGCCATCATCAACTTGATCTGCATCAACCTTCTCAAGTTTGTTTACCAGAAAATAGCTACTTGGTTAACAAACTGGGAAAACCCTCGCACAAGAACCGATTATGAAGATAGTTTTACTTATAAAATGTACCTCTTCCAATTTGTCAACACCTACGCGTCGATCTTTTACATCGCATTCTTCAAGTCGGGTCTCGTGGTGGGAACTCCTGGCCGATACAAAAGGATTGCTGATGAATACCGATTGGATGGCTGCAGTGAACAAGGTTGCTTCTTAGAACTGTGTGTTCAGTTGTTCATCATCATGGTTGGCCAACAGATCATTGGAAACATCACTGAGATTGCCATTCCGTAAGTAGTAACCATAATAGAGTCGGTAAATTAAATTTTAAGGGAATGTAAACCTGCATGGTATGGGCGAGATAGGCACATGTTTTTCAAAACGTTTTCACATGCAATCATATGATCTTTCCCTTTAGCGATTTCACATGGTTTTCTCGTATTTTTCACATAGTTTCGATATTATTCGATATTTCAGTTATATAATATTATGAATTTCACACCTCATTTTTTGGATGTGAAAATCCTTTTCGCATGCATGGTTTTCATTTGAAACTTTCAATTTTTTTTATTAAATTATATGTGAAATATTATGTGTAGTATTAGAGAGTTATTATCACGATAATACGTGCAGTGTTTCACATACTTTTTCAAATCTATTTTCACTTCTATTTCTATATTTCCTTGTTAATCGTTAGGTTTGTCATGGAGTGGCTGAAGAAGCGTAAAGAACCAAAGAACAAAGAACTACCGCAGTATGAACAAGACTTTGATTTGAATTCATTAGGAGAGCATAACATGTTCTGGGAATACTTGGAAGTTGGTAAGTATGCAGCGACAGTGCACCGCTATCATACGTACAAATTGTTCCCACAAAACAAAAATTCGGGATTCATTCAAAGAGGCCTATTCCAACAATCCACTGATCCTATAATGCACTGCGCGCCGAACAAAACAACCTGCTATGTTCCCTGTCAGGCAAGACGGCGGTTTTGTAGTTGAAGTGTATAATATACTCTATACTTTTCGGATTTATATAAATGTTACCAACAATCTATAGAGTTGAGTTTCCTATGTAAGCAATGATATAGGCGCGTATCCATTGTAATGGGATTTTTTTTGAAATAATTATGCTCTTGAAATCAGTACTTCCACTTTCAATTCAAGATAGAACTCTTCCTGGTACGTGTAGTTTTAATGTTTACAGGTCGAATTTTTTTTTCTATTTTAGTTCTTCAGTATGGGTTTGTAACAATGTTCGTCGCAGCATTCCCTCTCGGCCCAGTCTTTGCTCTACTCAACTCCATAGTAGAAATACGAGTCGATGCCATCAATTTTGTGGCCCAGTTTCGCCGTCCAGATATTGCCGTGGCAGAAGATATCGGAGCCTGGTACAAGATTCTAGCTGGATTAACAAACCTATCTGTCCTGGTCAATGCTTTTGTATTGTCCTTCACATCAGATTTCATCCCCAGACTTCTGTACAAATTGAGATATGCCCCCGACAGAGACAGCGGAGGGACTCTTGAGGGATATTTGAATGCAAGCCTGTCGTTCTTTGACGTCAAATACTTTGACGAGTGGGAGCCTGGAACCAAGCCCGACGATGTCTATCAAAATCTCAACTATTCTAGGCCCGTCTGCAGGTTAGTTAAAAAAGACCATCTATACTATATTTTTGTTGCAACTGTGTAGACCACTTGTAGCACTTCAGAATGCAGCTCAATTTGGAGGACAAAACATTGAAAGGTTCTCAATACTCGGAAAATTTATATTCTTTTCTTTTGTCCTCCAAAACGAGCGGCTTTGACATCACGCACAAGCGGTCTGCTCAGACAGTATGGGTAGAGAAAAAAAATGATCGGGAATGGATCAGCGCTTGCTGCTGTGTGAACAAATGGTTGAAATGATTGCTTGTTTCCAGGTACCGTGGTTTCCACGACAACACCTATCCCTACAAGTTCTCAAAGCAGTACTGGCACTTGATAGCAGCACGTTTGGCATTTGTCTTTGTATTCCAATTCACAGTCTACGCCGTGACCAATTTTATTGCTTATTGCATCCCCGACAAGTCCAGAAGCTCGCAGGTCAAAGAAAGAATGGAAAAACTCTTGGTGAAAGACCGCCTGTATGGAAATGGGAAACTGACAGATAACTTCAGAGAGAATACAATGCTGTAGACATACACTTTGAGAACTGGCTCCTTTAGAAAATGCTCATAGATTCAAAATGGCGCGCGTCTGATAAGATTTGGGACTGAAGGACTGAAGATGATTGGTTTGTTGATTCCCACCATGTCTCTCTGAAGAGACGCCATTTTGAATACTGGGCCTCAAGTCAACGTCTTGCCGAGATGTCCCGGTCTGTATGCTGAGTAAACTTTAAAAAAACTTATGTAGCCACATGCTTGAAATATAACCAGACACATGTAAAGACGATGGGCATGTTGACGAACTTGATCTTTCATAATCATCAACAATTTTCAATATGGTCGACGTATCGACTGATTTGATGACAAAGCTTGTAAAGATTGCAACGTTTCTTCGTAGGAGTATATATAAGTACGTATATATTTTATTAAAATCCAATACCACTAGTTTTAGATTTTAATAACAACTTTGCTGTCAGGCAGCAAACCCATCGCATGCATTTGATAAACACATTTTAGTTTCCGCAATCTTTTTCAAACTAATACTCTAATTTTAACTTTCCATGTAATTTTTAAATGTTTTTTTACGCAAAAATAAAGTAAAATTGTGAATTTTTTCACTTTATATCTACCAATTAATGGGCGAGGGGGGTCTTTAATTCCTGTGTCTTCTGAATGCCCTATCCTGATGTTTTCGCTATATCTAACATGGCTGGAGTCACGGATGGGGGCCGATAATAATCATTTTGAACATCGTGCGCTGTTTTACAATCATTCCCAAGAGTTTATTTCCGACTTAGACTGAAATAACAAAAGGCATGACGGCCATGTTGGATGTATAACAGAGTAGACTAATAACAAGTCCAGTTTTAATAAATTTGTCTAATTTAGAAACATTTTTAACCCTGCGAAGTAACTCTTCTTTTTACAGCTAAGCGATGGAAATGTTTTCATACATCTTCAGTTAGCAATTGAGGGATGGTTTTCTTGCTAGATACTATGAATTTCACATAAAAAAAGAAAGAAGAAAGAAAGGAAGGAAAGAAAGAAAGAGAGAGAGACATGGAGAAAGTAAGAAAGAAGAAGGAAAAAAAGCAAGACAGAAAAGACACCGAAAGATGTAACTAAACGTGAATGTTTACAAATCGAAAAAAATTATGACGATAGAAAAAAAATAATTATAAAAGCAACGAAAGGAAAGGAAAGGAAAAGAAAGGAAACAATCTAAAATTAGCTTCTGCTGTTCGGTAGCTTTTCAACTTCTTTGTTATCATAATTATAAGTTATAGTTTTAAGATTAAAAAAAATTGACGAAAGAATCGTAGCTTTAACCGCTTGTGAGTTTCTCACTCTTTTCATATTTGGACTGAAACAAAAGATTTCTAAAGATCAGACTGATGTGTAAAATAAAAAAAATACCTCACAACAAATGGCAGCAGAAATGAGTATGATCAGATATGAGTATAATCACAGGCTATAAACCAAGTCCAAACGTCAATGTATCTGTCAACCTAGTCAACATAAGTGTTAATTTGAAATTTGAAATTTTATATAATTTTAATTCTTATGCTATATTATAAAACAGCTCATTCTAGGTGTCATAGGATGACATAACAACTGTTGTCAATGCAGCAAGATGTTTTCTAAAGTATGCGCCGAAAATTATTTCCATAAAACTGTCTTCGTATGATCATGAATATTTCATTACGAACATTCTTCTTAATCGATCACTACTGACTACTGCGACGTGTGATCTCTCCAAACAAAACCTCAAAAAACAATTTATTCAACAATTCATGGAAAACATATTGAATTCTCAATTAAAAAGTTAAGGAAAAAATTATTGTAAGAATCATTTGTTTTTGTTCCTGTCTGATTTGGTGCAAAAATATTCGAGTTAAAAAAGAGGAAAATTGTTTTGGGTTGACTTTTTTTTCAACTTGCAAAGGATGCAATTTTGTCCAGGCTAATAATTACCATTTCAAATCGTCAATCGAGTGTGAACGACTCACACCCTGTTTTCAAGCTGGAATACACGAAGGCCTGAATTCCATCGGAGATTTGAAGGGTGACACTGCTTATAAGATATGGCAGAATTGAAAGCAGTGCATTCCATGGCGGAAGCTACAGACGAAGACGACGTGCTGCTGCAAATGGAGGGGAAGAACGGCAACGCTTCTATCGACAAACCAATAGGACTGTACTTTGATTCAGGAGGTCATAAAATCGACTATGTTTTGGTGTACGAGCGCTGCCCAGAGGATGAAGAGAAGGACGATGAGGAGGCCAAGAAGGCTGAAGAACACGAAGAGAAACGAGAAGCATTTGAAAAAGCACTGGTAGAAGAGGGTTTGCTGATTGAACGAGACGAAAGAATCTCACCTCAGGTATACTAAACTCGATACTAAACTAAATATGTGCTTATCTTTCTCTATATCCCACCTCAAATATATTTCTCCAGATGTTATTGTTTATCTTATCGTGACTCCTAAGCAAAATACTATATTAAATATTATACTATAAGCATCAATATATATCACAAACTGGAGGAGAACGTCACTATGAAAGCCAAAACATTACTGATAAACCATAAACTAAGCACTTGAATTTATCGTGGACTGATATGAAGACGGATGTCAAGTTTCAGGCAGTTTGAATGAAATACTATGAACGCAACACCGGATTAATAATTAAATAATTCTAATATATATAACTTTATAACTTTAACGTTATCTAAGAGATTAATAAAACAAATTTGAGGTTGTCCGGGATGCAAGACATAACGACATAAGACATAAACAAGAAACACTTGATTGGTTTCATCGCTATTCTCTATAACCACGTTATAGCTAACTTCAAAGAGTTTGTCGAGAAATTCTGCCAATTTCTTTTGCATGTTTCTTTTTTGGTTGAGATTCGGATTCTTAAACCCGGCATTCGAGGCAATAATTTGTCGTTTTTGAGGGATTATTTTTGGTAAATATTACATTGTTATTAACCGCTGTTGGTAGAAATCTGGAATACGAACTGAACAATAATATTACTTGTAAATGGTATCAAAATAATATCAAAAAATTTAACGTTATTGCAAATAATAGCTAATAATTTTGAATATTCGCGAACAGGTTGCTAAAGTCAGCTGACGTGTGGAGCAAAATTTTTAATTTCAAAATTAATATTGATCAATGAATGAATTTGGATGTTTATGAGTAAATACATGCACGACCCAATATTGGTTTTTCTCCATATTTTTTAATTTTCTGTTTATCATTATCTACCAGCATTAACCTGTTGTAAAATATCTCAAAATTTTGCTTTGGGTTCTTTATCATCCTGTTAGGACCTAGAACTCAAGAAAGAGGTCTAAGTGATATTGATATTAGACTGCTAGTTCTTAACATCAATTTACATAGTTTAACTAACATACTTAGTTGTATTTGTCGTGTTATATTCTTGAGGGTTATTAAATTAAGAACTTAGCGAAAGGAAATTATCATATTGAACTACTCCTTCAGAGAAAAAATTCCGAACGCTTCTTTAATTGAAATATATAGTTACTGATTTTTAGCTGTTTTTTTCAACGTTATTTGTTTTGCACGGATCAACAATCAATATGCAAACAAGCTGAGCCACACTTTTTGATGTCTTTTAAGATGTGCTCTCATTGGCTGAGAGTCAATTACCTCTTTGCCCCCTTGGGCAGGCTTATTGTTCTGTAATAATATGATAATAGCCGGTCACTGAATATTCTAAAATTTATTTACTTTCAAAGTTATTGAAATAAGAGTTCTTTATTTCGACTTCATGTTTCAAACGATCTCCAGTGTGTGCTTTATTTATATATACCTATTTCAAAAATCGTTGTCGAAGGTGAAGCAACAAGCCACAACACAAGATGGCAAAGAACATCAGTATTTCATCTTTATTCATCACTTAAGATGCAGTTAGTGGCTTACTTAATTGTAGGCTGAGACTTTTACAAAACTCGAAGTGCTTATTTCTTTTTATTTTTATCATTTTCTATGGTATGCTTAGATTTTGATACTTATTTTCGTTATCTAGTATAATAAGTAGTATAGAGATTCTCTAGTATAGGTCCTTTTTATATCATGTATATATTTTCTCATAATTCATAGATTATTATAAATTATAGGGTTATATAAATAGTGTATATATTTGTTTAGCTTTTTATCAGGTGAAGAGCTACACTGCGGATACTCTGGTATTAAACCTTTATTATTATTATTATTATTATTGTTGTTGTTGTTGTTGTTGTTGTTCAAAACTTCTTTTGTTGAACCTTTTTTGTTCCTAATTAATTCAACAAAATAAGTTGTGAAATTCGGGATAAAATCGCATTCTCACTGAAGACGATTCTTAAACCGTAAAAGGGCTTGTAGCAATGTCTGGTAATGTTCGGCATTGGCTGACTATTTGACTTATGGATGATATTGGACTAGTGGAGTGATGATGTAAGGATGAAGTAAACTATGCCATGTGCTTCTGTAGACAATCAAGAGTGACTTTTTATAAATATATCACTTGAAAATATCAAATATTGAGACATGAAGAAATAAGGATTTCATTATATTAAGAATTGTTTAAAGGAAAGAGAAAAGATAGAAGGAACGAACAAAAGAAGCATGAAGGAAAGGAAAGGAAAGGAAAGGAAAGGAAGTTGGATGAGATTGGTTTGGTTTCCCTTCAACCCCTCGTATAATTTATCACAAAAGATATGAAACACATACCAGCCCATTTTCTGAAAGTTTTTCTATGCTACCATCAAGGGTTACTTTTGGTACAGATGGTTAATTGTCTTTTCCCTTTACACTATTGTAGCAGAGAGAAAAACCAACAAGAATGCAAAGGCTACGTTATAACTTGGGTCTGGGCAAGGATAAAAATGAATATAATGTTAGTACTGACAGCAGTCTTGCACGTTGCACCCTCATGCATTCGTTCATGTAAACTAATTGTTTTCATGTTTTTCAAAGATTTTCTTTCGTGGCCATGTGAAGCCATTTTATTCATTTGTGTTTTTCTTTTAATAAAAATTTTATCAGATGAAAAACACGCCGAACATACAGGAACGAACTGAAAATGCTGAAACTGGAATCACGAATGGGACTTGTGTTAGTACACATTTGTTCGGTTATTGTTGTTGTTGCTCTTCGTAGAAACGGACGGAACACGAGGAACATAAGCGGCCAGCCTCTCTTGTTAGTAGCTAGACCTCGCAGAATATCACGTTTCTTACATATCCCGACCTCGGTGGAGCTTTTGTTTCGGTCGCCGGAGAATGTTTCATAAAGTATTACTTACTTTGTGTTATGCGTTTTAATTTAGAAGAAAGATGAGGCAGATAAAACTCTTGAGATAAAAGTTGAACCGATAAATAGCGAAAAGGACTGTGTTAGTAAATTTGTTGATTTTTCCTGCAATGGTATATCTGTTATCCGAGAAAAAGAGAGTTCAAGTGATTCTGCATTGGTTGATATAAATTGTTGTGTTCTTTCTTAGAGAGAAGAGACTTGCGTGCAACCAGAAGGTGTTATTGAACCTTGCAACGATGATATTGTTAGTAATCCATTGCTTGCTTCCTTGCTTTCTTCTTCCTTCCTTGCTTCCTTCCTTCCTTGCTTCCTTATTTCCTTCCTTGCTTGCTTGCTTCCTTGTTCCTTGCTTCCGTGCTACTTTCCTTCCTTGCTTCCTTCCTTCCTTGCTTCCTTATTTCCTTCCTTGCTTGCTTGCTTCCTTGTTCCTTGCTTCCGTGCTACTTTCCTTGCTTGCTTCCTTGCTTTCTTCCTTGCTTGCTTGCTTGCTTCCTTCTTTGCTTCCTGCTTCCTTCTTTGCTTCCTTGCTTCCTTCTTTGCTTCCTTGCTTCCTTGCTTCCTTGCTTCCTTGATTCCTTGCTTCCTTGCTTCCTTGCTTCCTTGATTCCTTGCTTCCTTGATTCCTTCCTTCCCTGCTTGCTTCCTTCCTTCCTTCCATTCGCCATGTTTACTTTTCTTTCTCAAAATCGTGAATACAGAAAAAACAGGCAGAAACACAGCCAGAAGAAATAAAAACCGGCGATGCGACCAGCAAAGACATCGTTAGTACATTATTCACACATTAACGGTTACTTGCACTGAAGGCCTTTAATTAGAACTCTCCGTCTGATCAGATCGGATCGACTGCATGTATTCCTTACTTCATTACTTGGCCTATTACGGGCCAAGCCTTTCGCTTCTCCTAACCAGGTAAACAAGGTGGTAGACGGATGTTTGTACTGTACATTGACTAATCGACAATAATGCACGAGTGCACCATAAACTAAATAAATAAATAAACTAGCTATTGCAAAATATCTTCCTTGATGAACTGCCATCATGCCCATGAGTCAAATAACAAACGCCTTGTTCTTTTTCATTACACGATGGCGTATGTTTCAATATGCAGTTTTAAACGCTGTTTATTGATTGGAATTTGGCAAGTAAATAAGCTATAAGAAATTCGTAATTTTATCAAAATAAGAAACATTACAGTATATTTCTGCTTGATTATTAAGTTTTCTTTAGATTTTTGACGAATTATGCGGGATTTGTGCTGGATTATGTGGAAATCGTTCGATTATGCGAAAAAAGGCGAATTTTGCGGGTTCGCACCCGCGCATCCTGTCAGAAGCCCTGTCAATTACTTTTTGGTCTGAGATTGAAATTATATTATTTTGTTGCGCAAAAGCTAAAGATCTGTATTCCATGACCTAGAAGGGTTTTAGTCCATTTTTTGTGCTTCGTGTGTAATTTTTTAGATATTGATGTATACTCACTAATTGTTTGGTTGTAAAGGACAAGGACATTCACAGGACATTCATCAAGTTGCACATCCCATGGAAAACCTTGTCTCAGAAAGCCGAACAAATGATGCTCAAGGCTCCTCTGATGGAAAGTGATATCCGAGTCAGGTCCTGGGGCGAGAGAGTCTTGGGTAAGAACAATGAAGCGGTGTGATTATTTGCGCATGCGCTATCTTTCAATAGGTCATACAGTATTCACGATAGCCGCAACTCATTTGCATGCAAAACATTATGTGATTATGTGATATCGCTAAAAGATTGGCTGGTCCAAGAGATTTAATTTTCATGTCAAATATTGTTTCGCACTATCCAAAAATATCTCGATCCCTGTGTCTGTCCTAGTCTCCCTCGCACCTTTTATTAAATTTATAAAAGCCGTATACTTTTTTTAAACTAATACCAAATAAAAGCAGACTATTTTTGTATCAACAGGTGAACGAATAATGAATGGTATTCGTCGTCTAAATCCTCTCATCATCAAAGACAGTGTGATAACAGAAAAACCCACCTATTTCATGGCTTACTACAAGCAAAGAAAACACGACAAGTACCTTGGCTCAAGTGAAAACGAAAATATGTTCTCAACGTTGGATCGTCAGTATGCGGTGCAGAGGATATGCTACACCGCACGCTTTGCCGAGGGACCCAAGGGAGTTGGGCTCAAACAGCTTCTCTATGAAGGTAAATAAGAGTGAATTATTAAAGATAACAGGAAAATCTATCAGCAATGCCGCCAAATGAACAATGATACTACTATTAATAAATGATGGCGATGGCGATGGCGATGGCGATGGCGATGGCGATGGCGATGGAAGACCCATCAACCTATAAAGCCGCCTTGCAGAATTGGTCCTGCATCTTGAGCATTGGTTTATTTGTTTTTGAAATAAATTATTTTCCAAAAGTAATAATCTAAAAAGAGTTGCTTTTCAGGTGCTTATTTGGCAGCATACTCTCTCCATGATGGCGATGACGACGTCAAAGATGGACGCTTGCCTGACAACGATCGTCAACGACTCAAAATGGAATGGAGTCCCCTGAAGAGAATGTTCAAGTACCAACCCTATGACACCGTCAAGGATTACTTCGGAACGGCTATCGCGCTTTATTTCGCCTGGCTTGGATTTTACACGGCCATGTTAGTACCGCTGTCCATTGTTGGTCTGTTGGTCTTTATTTATGGGATTGGTTCCGCGGGCTCAAGTCCTCCTGTCATGGACTCGTGTAAAGATTCTCTGAAGGGTTATTTCTACATGTGTAATCTTTGTGATCGGCAATGTTCGTACTGGGATTTGGTGTCGACTTCCTGTGCTTATGCTTATGTAACGCATTTCTTTGACAATGATGGCACTGTGTTTCTGGCTATTTTTACTTCAGGTAAGATCAATCGTTTTGAACTGACACAAGCTCCCTCTCCTCTTACTGCAACAGCTTGTGTTGTGTTGTCTGCGTATTAATAAAAATCTCAGTATATCTTTTACTGCCTTTTTCCTGATATGCCGGACGCTCAATAAACTTTTTATCTTGTGTTACCAGTGTGGGCAACTCTGTTTCTCGAATTCTGGAAGAGACGTCAAGCTGTCCTTGCAAACCAATGGCATGTGGCAAATTTCGAAGAAGAGGAGGAACAAATTCGACCCGAGTTTGCCGCCACCGCGCCAACACTTAAGAAGAACCCTGTGACAGGAATGATGGAACCACATGTACCAAAGCGAACCTTGTATCAACGTTACGGTGCCATCGGTAGCATCATTACCTTCATGATCTTTCTCGTCATCGCCGCTGTTGTTGGTGTGGTTGTGTATCGTGGTGCTGTTTTTGCAGCCTTGAGTGCTAACCAAAACCTGACCATCAGGAAGAATTCTCGTATCATCACCTCTTGCACTGCTGCCCTTATCAACTTGGTCTGCATCAACCTGCTCAAGTTTGTTTACATCCGACTGGCTGTATGGCTGACCAATTGGGAAAATCCTCGAACCAAGACAGACTTTGAAGACAGCTTCACTTACAAGATGTACCTCTTTCAGTTTGTCAATACATATGCCTCCATTTTCTACATCGCATTCTTTAAGTCTAATCTTGTTGTTGGTACACCCGGGCGCTATAACCGCATCGCTGGAGGTGTTCGTCTGGATGGCTGCAGTGAGCAGGGATGTTTCTTGGAATTGTGCATTCAGTTGCTGATTATCATGGTTGGACAACAGATTATTGGCAACATCACCGAGATCGCTATTCCGTAAGATTCCTACAGTTATACACTAGTTGCAAGAATGTTGTCATTTACGTTTGTAATTTAGTGATGTTAACTAATGTTCTTTCTTTCTATAACAACCTTCTTGCAACTAGGTGTATATACATGGTATAATTACATTTCTTTAACTACAGCCGTTGTCAAAGAGGTTGTCCTGTGAAAAAAAGACTTTGAGATTAAAAGAAGTACCACGTGATGTTTTGTTTATTAATTTCAAACGAAACAAATTCTGGTTTTAAACTTCATAATGAGTAACAATGAACAAAAAACAATAATTATGAACTCTACGTATATATTGATTGCTGGTATTGCTAGGACATTTGGAGCGCCGTGAGAGTATTGGGTATCACGTGACCTTTCTTTTGGTGTAAAATTCTTTTTTGTCGACAAAATTCATAACATTGACTGTACGTATATCTACATGAGTGTTCGTAATTGTTATAAATAAAAAATATGTAACGCATGTTTTCCTGGAAGTGTGGTTTTAAGATGTTATTTGTTCCTTTTAGAGCGCTCCAAACGTGGTGGAAAGAACGTAAGGAACCTAAGAACAAGGAACTGCCCCAGTATGAACAGGACTACAACCTGAGTGCCTTGGAAGATCATTTCATGTTCTGGGAGTACCTAGAAATCGGTAAGTACTGGGACAAGACTACTACACTTTCGGCTACCGCAAACCCTTGGACCTGAGTTCGCCGCCTATCAATGTGATGTGTCCCTTTTCTTTCAGTTCTTCAGTACGGGTTCGTGACGATGTTCGTGGCGGCCTTTCCGCTTGCTCCACTCTTTTCTCTGCTCAACTCCGTCGTCGAAATCCGAGTTGATGCAATCAACTTTGTAACCCAGTTCAGGCGACCTGATACCGTGATTGCTGAAGATATCGGCGCTTGGACCCGTATTCTCGATTTCTTGACTCAAATCTCCGTACTGGTTAACGCCTTTATTCTCGCTTTCACCTCGGAGTTCATCCCAAAGCTGGTTTACAAGAACATGCATGACGGATCGTTAGATGGGTATCTCAATAACAGCCTCTCAAGTATCAATGTCTCGTATTTTGAAGCTGGGACCGAGCCTCATGATAAGTATCAGAATGGACTGAACTATACTCGACCAGTTTGCAGGTGAGTCAAAAAACGTTTTTGTATGATACAGTTGTTGTTCCAAGTGACTATGGTTGGCGCGTTGGTCATCGGTGCATGAGATTTTGATTAGATTTTAATAACAGATTATTCATAATTAATAGAGATATTTCTTCACAGATACAAAGGCTATTACGAAACCAATCCCCCATTTGGCCCAACTAAGACCTACTGGCATGTGATCGCGGCACGCTTGGCTTTCGTGTTTGTATTCCAGTACACAGTCTATGCCATCACTGCCTTCATTGCAAACGTCATCCCTGACAAACCAGCATCGTTGGATCTCCAAATACGGCGAGAGGAGCACGTTACTAAAAGGATGTTATATGGCAAGGGGAAAAAGGCCTCGGGTCGAGGAGATGATGTTGATTCTGGGCATAGCGATATGCTGTAGAGCTGTTTTTGAGATTCGATTGAGAACGTAGCGAACACACACTCGCTTGATCAAATTAAATAATAATATAATATAAAACTAGGTAAATTCTTCCAACTATAGACCTAAAATCCACGCGACACAATCAATTTTTCACAATTCAGCGCATGACAAACCTCTAGAGATTCATTTTCTTTTGTTCTTACTCTTCAAAAACTTCGTAAGTATCCTAAGGGTATGGGTATCTTAAAAATAAGACGACGTGTTTCAACACAATAGTTAATCATTCTTCTAAGGGTTTGTCACGCTGAATTGGGAAAACATTGGCACACGACGGATTATAGGTCTTTTGGCAACTTTTGAAGTAACATAAGTTAATTCAAAAGACGAAAACAAGGTATAGAAAATAAACTAGTAAGTAGGCAGTGACATTCATAAAATAAGTTTAAAATGTTAAGTTATACATTGTCGTTCGCTCGTCCAACAACACCATATCCATATTTCCGAAGAATACCTTATTTGAAAGTGCTTGCAAATCCCTTTGTGGTGATTTTCTTGCTGAAAATGTGGTTGAAACCTTCCTTGCGATGAAATACTTCAAACTGTCCACCATCTTGAAAATAGCTTGGTAACCTTTGCTTTGACAAAGGAAGCCCAAAAGTATACAAACCAAAGGTATCCCGCGAGAACGACATAATAAATATCTTCCTAGTAGATTAGTGAAAGGAATAAAAACTAAATGTGCTCGCCCCTCCCTACACCAGTGGCATTGCCATCATACTTTACATCAAACGAAAAAAGCTCGAACCAAAAACCTTGCCCCCCTCGCCACGCCACTGTATTGCCTTATGAAAATATCTCTCTGTAATCATCTGATCAGTTGAATGAGAAAAAATAGGAAATTCATTTTTACACTGACCGTATACTGAATAGATTTAAAGTAACACTACGTATACAGCATTACGTTTTGTTTCTTCCGCGAATTACACGAACATTCGCATTATAAAGTTCATCTGACATGACCTAAAAATTGTTTAATAAAATCTAAATTGTTAAAACTAATTCTAACGGTCTGTTGTATCTCGTTTCCGCTTCTTTGCTTCTTTGTGTCTATTCTTTTAGAGTCGGCTTTCATAAACCCGTGAAACAAAGTGTAACTAATAACAAAAGAACACAATGGTCATTAGACTAAAGTGTATTTCACGGGCCGAAAACCACGTACCTCTGGTCATACAAGCTCCTCCCTGTTTTTTTTTTTACCCCACTTTTACCCCGACTTCTACTTACTGGTCCTGGTCTTCTTAATTGTATAATCTTGACTCCCCTCCCCCCTCTTCCTTCATTTTTCCCTCAAGAAATCGTGTACAAGAATACCACCTTAGTAACATGGCATCACTTTTTCACTTGTAATAATCCAGTATTATATATGTTATACAAGGATACTTTGGTTACATGGCATTACTATCTGAGCTCAAAAGTCCAAGCAATCGTATGGATGAAGCTAAATAATACCCTGCAATAATACAAAGAAACTTAACCAAGCATACAATGTTTGTCGTTCTAGTTCTGCGCAATAATCTTTACCCTCTTGTAATGGCGCTGATCTCCAGAACTCCAAAATAAATACTCATGAGTTGTATGGAACTTTTTTATTGTCATTTCATTTCATCTACCGCGGGCTCCCTGTCTAAAACCACTCACACAGGAAGCCCCTCATCACTTGTAAGGTTGCTGTTTGCGCTGAAAGAGACAAGGGGTCAGGCAACAAAACCAAGGTGAAAATCTAAAAGAAAGTCAAAGAAAAACAATCCTAAATATGCGTAGAAGTTCAAGAATAGCTTCCAAGACAATTAACGATGTGTTGAAGGGACAAAAGAGGACAAGAGAATCAAGTCTGTCTGAACCTGAACCACAAACAGCAGCACACGTGAAGAAACCATCCAAAAAGAAACCAAAACTAGAGCAAAAAACTGTTGTAAAAGCAGAAGAAAAAGAAACAAAACCTCCAGAGGTTAAGGTCGAGGTAGATGTAGAATTAAATAAAAAGAAAAAGCCTCAGAAGGCAGTTAAAAGAGTGAAACAAGAAGCAAGCATTTCTGGCGCGAAAAGTAATGGAGTCGACGTCAAACCTTCCCAAAGCAAAGTCTCTGTAAAAACAGAGAAAAAGTCTGGAAATAAGAAGTTTATTGGAGCCCACGTTTCGATCAGTGGAGGTCTGTACAATGCTGTGTATGGTGCTGTAGAAATTGGCGCTAAGGCATTTGGAATGTTCTTGAGATCACAGAGACAGTGGAACAGCAAACCACTGGATGATGAAACAGCACAAAAGTTCAAAGAAGTGTGCAAAGCCGAGGGTTTTTTGCCTGGCCATATTCTTCCTCATGGCATCTATCTTATGAACTGTGGCTCTCCTGATGCTGAGACACTTGAAAAAAGTCGAAATGTTTTGGTAGAAGAGCTACAGAGATGTGAAAAACTTGGTTTGACATTGTATAATTTTCACCCAGGGTCAACATGTGGTAAGATTTCTGTGGAGGAATGCATAACCAGGATTGCCGAGAGTATAAACATTGCACACAGCAAGACGAAATATGTTACTGCTGTGATTGAAAATATGAGTTGTCAAGGCAACACGGTGAGTAGATAGATACCTTAGTTTCATGATAATACAGAGAGAGATTTGTAACTGAAAATTGAAAATTAATTTAAAAAGAGAATGGGAAAGTGGATGGGAATGGCTAGCAGTAATGTAGAAGGCATCATCCCCCCCTCTCCCAACAACTCAAACTAGCTGGATGGGAATTTTCTACATTTTTCAATATTAATTGGACTCTGTAGTTGTAAGTTGGTTTTTCACTGCTTTTTAACAAATAAATATAAATGAAAAGAGGGTGTCACATAACAGTAATTCAACTGACCAACCTGTGGCCCTCTTTTCACCTTTCGTCAGATGAAAGGGATGGGACTGCCATTAATGTGGTCAATGTATATAAAATGTTGAAATAAATAAATAAGAAGAAGAAAAAATGAGCAAAATAGCATGCTCTGGCACATGTCCATTTTTGTGCATTACGTATACAGTTCAAGTCTTGAGGTCTGCAAAGTTGTAAAATGTTCACTGGGATTTGCTTGTGTTTTCATTGGCAAAATAGAATTCATACAGCCTAGGTCTATATAATATCTACCGGTGGTTACCGTATTAATTTCATTATGTATACAGTTATCAAATTAATGTTTTCATAATAAGCAACCCCAGGAATGACAAAGAAAACCTTGGTACGGTATAAAATAGGGTTGAAAAACTGATCCAAATCAGTTTGGATCATGCTTTTAGATTGTGTTGATGTTGACAGGTTGCAACCTCCTCAGAATTACATGAATTTTTATGAACTTCCATGTTCAAAACCTTTTCAGATTGGAGGAAAGTTTGAAGAGATCAAGGACATTATAGACCAAGTGAAGGACAAGTCTCGTGTTGGGGTATGTTTGGATACATGTCATACCTTTGCTGCAGGATATGATATCTCAACCAAGAAAGGCTACGAAAGTGTCATGCAGGACTTCAGCAGGATCATTGGATTCAAATATCTAAAGGGAATTCACTTGAACGACTCCAAAGGTGACCTGGGATGTCATTTGGACAGGCATGAGAATATCGGGAAAGGGAAGATTGGGAATGAAGGGTTTCAACGTCTAATGGAGGATGCAAGATTGGATGGGATTCCAATGATTTTAGAAACTCCTTGTGTCTCCGATTCAACATATACAAGAGAAATAAAGACTCTATATTCCATGGTGGCATGAGTGCTGCGTGAAGACAGGATTGGAGGAGATTCCAATGATTTTAAAAACTGTTTGTGTTTAAAGACCCAGTTTTATTTGACCATTATGCTTGGCGCATCATGGAAAATAGTTGCCTCCTTCTCATGCAAATCATAACAATAACAAAAGTGCGCAAAGCATAATGGTCAAAACTAGGTCTTTAATGAAATGATATATGTATATACTGTAAAAAAAACAGAGCCAGACTTTCTCTTCCATATTGGCATAGTGTGGATACAAGTGAAACATAGACTTTGTATTCAAAAATTGGATGCCTTAATAAACTACAACTTGTTCCTATTTAGAAATTCAAACCTATGATTGAAATGGTTAACATACTGGAGCTACATTTCTGTGCTACATTGCAAGCAACCTATAGGTGAACCAATAGACCCCTTGCAGCATGTTGAAATGCAGCTCAATCTGGAGGACAAAACAATGTTTCCCAATTTTCAGGAGATTGAAATTCTTTTGTTTTGTCCTCCAGATTGAGCTGCTTTGATATCATATTCAAGGGATCTATGATATATGAATATGAATATATGATATATGAATACCTTGATTTAGTTTTCTTCTATGAGTCCCTAAATGGTCTAGTTAATTTTAGCAATGAGTTTAATCATTATTTTACTTTTGTTCAGGGACGCACGCGTCGTGCAAGTACTGATTACTTTTTTAACAGAATCGCGTTAGTTTGGAATAGTATTCCAGAAGAAGTCAAAGCTGCCAAATCACTTAGCTCTTTCAAGCGACAACTTAGGTG
>OCZR010171381.1:8222-32880 GCA_900234385.1 Anemonia viridis | reverse complement strand
TTATTTTTGCAACAAAATATATAATATGTGGCCCTAATGGCAAGATTATAATAATAATAATAATAATAATAATTTATTTCTTGAGCGCATTCCATATAAAATCTCAATACTCTTACAATTCAATAAAAGCTTTTGCAGCGTCGAATCTAATTGCCTTTGAGGGCAGCGACAAAGGAAACGCAGAAACACCATATTATAATACATCTGTTCTTTTGCTTGTAACGCCAGGAGACGATATGTGTTAAGTTTGGTCTTCATACTTAAGCGAAGGCAGCGCCAGACAGCAAGATTGGACGTCTCAACTGCGCTTAAGTATAATGGAATAATAGTGATGAATATGTAATTTATACAACGTAAAAAGCGATAATACTTACTGACGTTTCGGACGCTAGTTTTTTTTTACTCCGACGAAGGACTAGCGTCCGAAACGTCAGTAAGTATTCTCTTTCTTTACGGTGTATAAATTACATATTCACCACTATTGTTTCTTTAGAAACACCGACGCAACCCACACTACTTTACCGCTAGTTATTATATCTTTTTAATGGAATAAAATGTCTACTTTTGCGGAGGGAGGAAAACCGCAGAAATCGGCGAAAAACAAAAACTCTCTTAGCACAGGAGAAACAGTACCTTAAAGCTAATGATCACTACGGTGAAATGTTATACAATTTACAGTGTAGACCATCCGTGAAGACAATTTCAGTGACAATTATAAGGAAGAAAGAACTCTCGTACTTGGATTATTGAAGAACTAAGATTACTTTAATCAAATGTAGACTAGCAGTTGCACTAATCTGACTAAAATTAAACTTTTTCAACAACAGTGAGACAGAATACAATAATTAGCTTCAAGGTTTGTATATATGGATGGTTACAGTATAAGGGGCGGTACCGTGGAAACACTAAATGAAAGTTTCGTTCTAATTAAGGAAGGTACACTTGTGGTAATTGATAAGAGAAAAATGCCAAAAATAGCGGAAAACTATAACAATTTTGAATTTTATTCACTTAAATCTAAAGCTTCGTAATGGTTACGATTATTATTGATGATGGCGATTATGAGCGGATTATGGTAATGATGATAGTTATCGAGATAAGTCGTCAGCATGAAATTGTTTTATGCTCTAAAAACAAATAAGAGTCAATGGGATTAAAAAAATGAGAATGTGCAAAAAACACCTTCAAATTTTTTAGAAACTTGAAGGAGAAAAATTAGTACGAAAATTCCAGTACATAGAATTTCCAGTACTAGAAATATGAAGAGATCTTTAGCTACTGCTAGCCTTGTCTTACCATTTCAATGTCTATGTAAACAGTCAACATACTGTGGCTTCTACTGGAGTGATCATTCATGTTATGAGAACCAACTTGTCTGTACTTTAGACCTTGTAGATCAAAAGTTATTGAATGATTAGTCACCTCAGGTGAGTGAATATTGGTGATTATTGGTTTTAGCATAATTTCAATTTTAAATACTCAAGCTAGCTAAAGATCATTTTCGTACCTTCTTCAAGGACAGCAGTAAGATCATCCAAGGCATCACATTCAACATAGAATAAGTTTTCAACATAAAATCCTCTGTCTCGTGCCCATCGCACAGGAAGAGAATCATGAGCACTAGATGGGTTCAGTAAATCCTTTACCTAAGACATAAACAAAATGAAATGAAATGAGAGGGAATAAATGTATGAAAAAATGAGATGATTTGAAGTGCCCAGTATCAGAAAGAAGTTAGAAATTCTTTATGGATGAATGCCTGAAAGGATTTCTTTATTCCTCTCATTATGCTCGATACCTCTTCCACCAGAACCCATTTCATTGTTTCTTTTGTTGGCCTACATTATCTTGTGTCTCCTAAACACTTGAATTTATAAGAGAACAAATTCAAAGAGGATTCTGGAGGCAGAGGTATCAAGACATAATAAGGGGGATGGAGAATTGGAGATCAGAGAAATGAATAAATGAGAAGTGAATAAATGAGAAATGAATAAATGAGAAATGAATAAATGAGAAATGAATAAATGAGAAATGAATAAATGAGAAATTAATGGCAAAAAAGAGAGTGGAAATGAAAAAGGTACACAAGAATCATGAAAACTCTTGATTGTGATTTAAATTTTCATCATTCTCACTTCTCATTTACCAGTTATTCTTATATTATTCTTTCCCATCCATTTTTTGTTCATCACTTCATTTCTTTTCTCTTTTAGTTACCCTTTCATTGTATACTTCTAAATATGAAGCCTTTAATGTGTAATTCACAAGGTCAGCCTTCTTATCCATGAAGTCAAACATGTATTGGAAGGACCTGACAAAAGAACAAGAAACAAATCAATCAACTATCAAAAGAACAAAAATGATCGGAAAACAAATAAATAAACTAGCAATATCAAGCATAAAAACATGATAAAAAGCCCTTCCATCCCTACATGTGAGAGATCAGCATTTTAATATTTAGTTAATGAGAGAAGGGTGGTCATTGCACAGTGGTGTAGGTTTCAATGGCAGCCTGCAGGGGACACACCTCCCAGAGCAACAAATGGTTTATTTTTTGATTCTTAAGGTTGTTGGAAAATAGAAAATAGGGGCTGCATTTATTATGCTGTGTGCAGTCATGAAGTATATGGGGGTTTGCAGAATACTGTAGAAGAGTTGAGAAGTACTCCGCTACCCATCACACTTCTGCAAACACTTTCATGTTCTACCAACCCTTGCATGCTTTATATTACAACTGAATTTTCTTTATCTGAAAACAAACCATTAAAAAGTGAAATTTTATAGTTTAGGAGTGTACCTCTCTAACAATCCTAACATTTCTGGGCTTGGTAACACTTCAACCTGATAGCTGGTACCATCCTAAAACATCCAACAAACAAATAACATCAATACCTGTACCTCATTGAGATTTTGAGCCATCATATTGGGGACTCAAAATAGCAATACGTTTTGTATTACAATTCTGCTTAATTCTGAGCCAACAAAAATGGGATGCATTGGCAGTTGCACCCAATCAAACGTTTTGGAGAATCTCGATACTTTACATTGTGGAAATGACATTTCATCAGTTTTATTTACTGAGAGTTTCATTTATCTAAGTGTTAACTTACAGTATTGAAGGGACCAGTTATGGTGTAGGTTTTCCCAGATCCAGTCTGACCAAATGCAAATGCAGTGCATGAGTACCTAAAACAGATGGGGGATATTAGAGCGTTTGCATGGTAACAGAACAACTCGAGGCATTGACAGTAGTACCACAATAGACACCTTGGATAATATACAGTGTCAAAGAAGCTAGAGAACAAGAACAAAACAAAAGAATTTCAATCTCCTGCGAATTGAAACTCATTGTTTTATCTTTAAATTGAGCTGCATTCCAAAGTGCTACTTCTTTTGGTTGAGTGATTATAAATACTAGCTGACATATGGAAATTATACATCTATTTATCTTGATCACAAGTTGGTAAAAATGTATACCCACCCTTCAAGGGCCATGTTTATGAGATTTTTTATTCCACACTGTTCAAACATTTCAGCTTGTGATGTAGCTTCGTCAAAGACGGCATTAAAAGTAAATGGTTTGACTTGTCCAACATTGTTGTCAATCTAACAAATTAAAAGGAATAATTAATTCACTAATAATAATGTCTTAGTTTGGAAATATGAATTGTACAGTTTCACTGAAACTCCCAATGCACTGGGAGAGGGGGATAAACTGTTTCATTCAGTCGCCATTCAACAGAGGGTGATCAGGTCAGGAAAATTGACATTAATATTCCACAGACTGTTAGTCTAAATGCAAAACATGTTGGGGACCAGTCATATTTGGTGCAAGGCATAGGGACAGCAAAGCACATTCTAAAGTGGGGGCAGGCCCCTCTTAAAAAGTAGCTAGAATTTCTATACATGAATAACATTACAAACTACAGACCCATATTGCTCCATCACCAGGATAGCTGACTATATTTCTATCCTTTCTTGCATTTTCTGATGGATTGAGAGGACGAACCCTACAAACAATGACATGATTAAGATGTTTGTAAGTAATTAAAAACTTACATTTGAAAGTAAGAAAACAGTAGGAAAGTCCAGCTGGAAAGTGAGAAAACTTTCCCATTTTTTAAGGGAGAGGGGTGGAGAGGATCCCATTCTTCACAGTAGTGGGATAGATGGGTGGGCAAGGGGGTTGGCTGCAGGCCCTAACAAGAGTTTGGTCACAGCATAATTTTCCTTACTTCATGTGGGATTACTGTAGAAATGAGACTAAAATGGTACATTGCCTACCCTATGATCAAGACCTTCATATGCCCCCTGCCCTACATCCCCACCCATCCATGGTGCTAGTCCCATCATCAATCCCTTTGCCATTCTCTCTCCACAGCTCATGTATCTTTCCTTAACGCAACCCACTAAACAAAAACAATTTGTAATAGTGGTGTTTGATGATACCTTATGACAACTTTAATACTGTCTACAGCAAGAGTACTAGTGACAGTACTGTCCAGATCACTTTCAGTAGCAGATCTTGATGAACGAAGTGAGGATGGTCTTGATGATTTAGACACATCACTGGGACTACTGCAAAAATAACCAGTAACAAAGTGAATACAAAGTAATAAGAAGTGCACACTGATAGTTTATGGGGGTTAAAGGCACAGCTTTCAGTATACAAGAAGCACAAGTGCTTTAAACAATAAAGCAGGTGTAAACATGATATAGGTATTTTCAAGCAAGATTGTATGTGCTATTGACGCTGCCCGAAAATGCCTCAAGAACATGTCTTTTCCTGCGATATTTTTGAAAGCAACTCTCCTCAAAATAAAATAAATTACTTTAACCTGCATTTATGTTAATTAATAATATAAATTGTATTATGTTCCAAGGTTTCATCAAAAATTAATATGGGTTTCTTACTTACTAGAAGATTGTTTTTCATTAGTAAACAATTAATAAACAATTGTTGACATTTGTTAATAGCAACTAAAACAAGAAATTTGTAGATGAGTGCAAATTAAGTACTGTGTACTTGATGAGAGAGCTGGACGTTTTTGCTAGTTTTTCAACAATAGGATGGTACATTCTATAAACTTTTGAAGTGTTTTAGAAATAATATAAATATAAATTTGAGGGATAAAAAAACAATTCAAATATATGTACACCAGCTGGTACACTTTGTGACGGATGGCGCATGACAAACACAAACAACATTATTAACCTTATACGGGTTTAATATAATTAAATATTAAAGCACGAACCGGTGTTTTTGCTAATTTGGAAGCAATATATTACATGTCTAATGCTTTAGGCAGTGAATAATGATGAATTAATCTTACAAATCGCATTTTTTTACTGTACGTTTTGCTTATGTTGTACAAATCTTGACTGTGACGCGACCCACGCGGGTCAAACTCTTCACTATTTTACGCTTTTAGAAGCTCAAGAATGTTTGAATATTAAAGTTCATAGAGAAGCTAACTTCTCTAGGCTTTTATACATATAAAATATTATACCTTTGGAGAGGTGGAGCGTCGCTGTTTGGAGAATCTGAATTGCCAAGTTCATCTGTGTTTTTCTGTTCTTCATCTTCGTTGTTCTGCTCTTCTTCGGTGTTGTTTTTCACCTCGAGTTTGATTGGATTTGTTTGAGGATTTTCACTTGTAGTGTCGTCTTCCATTTGATTTATATCTTCCTTGATATATGTATTATTTCATATTATTGGATTTTTTCTTGTAGATATACCTTGAAAGAAGTTTTACTTTGTCTATAATATAGCGATTAATAACTCGGATTCCCGTTGATCAAACTGGAAGAGCTCAGCATCATGTTTGTCTAAACTTCTCGTATTTTGTTCAAAGTGAATGAACTTTAGCTAAGCTTTTCTTAGTGTTCGTATTCAATACTCCAGTACTTGATAAACCTTCGAGGTCAGCTAAATCGTGAAGAAAACCGGATGAAATCTTTATATTCTGGCTACACGAAGTCCAAACCAGTTGAGTCGCAAAGGTCACCTTAGTGATGGAATTCGCCTAATGTTTTACAAGATTACTCATACCCCATCTGGTAAGGCATATCAGTGATATCCAGTAGAGTTCAAGACCTTTCAGCAGTGTAATTTCCACGTTTAAGGGCCTCAAAACGAAGTGTCAAATTCGAGTTGAACAAAAAAAAAACCATTTGAGTCTGGAAGATGATGGTTCCCAAGGGTGATCTCAAATCCATGGTGGGTATGATTGTTTGGCAGATAACACTGTTGTCAGTCAAGAACAAAAGGTTGTTCTTCGTTTAGAAACCAATTAGATATTGCTTAAGAACAAAGCAAACACTAAATCGATGAAAGGGTTTGCCGTCATTCATTAGTAAACACCCAAAAAAAAACACCGACTTTTGCTACTCTTGTTGTCTTTATTACTCGGGCTACCTACAAGGTAGGCCGAGTCTAGTTTTCGGTTTTCTATCTATCAGTCTATCTATAGTCCTACATGACGTAATGCAACATCCACAGGTAGCCCGAGTGAACGCCCGTTAGGCATCTAGTTACCATTGAAACCACAAAATTTTTCTAAAACCTTCCCTGAACTTCGGAGGGAAGAACGTGATAGCTTATTTCCGGATTTCAAAAACGAGAATTTTTTCCCAATGACAAGGAAACGATTTAATGAATTGCTTCTACAACCTTTTGTTAACCAAATTATAAATCCATCCAAAAATACAAGCTCTTCATATCCTGTAGTTTTGTTGTGTATATAAGTTCGCAGAAACACCTGTTCCCAGGGAACAAAACTTCTTCCCACTAAGCTTCCTGTCTCGCTACAAAAGAAACAAAAGTTCCACGGACTAAGACAATTTCAGAAACAACGAAAATTCTCGACAAAAATACAACTTTGGAAGTTTTGTTACCAAGGCAACTTGGGGTAATTAGATATATATTGGTACCAGAGACCCAATACTTATTTCAATACTTTGTTTGTTATCCCTAAACACCAAGCTCCATATACCTCCCAAAGTCATGTTTAAAAAGGATTTTTTTGCATTGCTTCGTCGATTTTAATGACCAGAACAGCAGTAGTTTGTATATTCCGGGTAAAGAATTAAAAGGACTTCTAAGGACTACATCCACCCGGATGATCATAATACAAATATTGTCTCTTCGAGAAATATTGTTACTTCGAAAAATAAAGAATTAAAATAAAGGACAAATAAAGAAACCCCTTCCGGAAATGTTCAGTTGTCTCATAACGATAAACATAACAATAAAAATAGCCCAAAATAGACCTAAACATAATAATGCCAAACCTCCCTGGTCCAACTAATTTTTGTCTATGAGCTACCGCTTTTTCTGGCCAAAGGAAATTATAAATTTAGAAAATTGTATTGGGATAAAAAAATGCGGTGTCAAGTTCTGATTTTTTGGTCTCGAGCTAAATTTTGACATTAAAACTAATAAGAGAATAAGATATCGCAATTTTAATTTACCCTACAAAAGATCTCAAGACTGGTCATATTATAACTCAAATGTATAAGAAGTTCAGTTCCTGAGAAAACGTTCGCGTACTACGGGCAGTTTTACCGCCCCTACAACACAAATGGAAAAAAATATTTTATAAACAACTTTTGCCTGTTAAGTCAAATGCTTTATTTATAACAGAATATTCACGTTACGTAAAGTCATACTTTCTTTTCAGTACATATAAACTAAGTACCTTGTAAAAACAAACTGAATTCATGTTTTCAAACAATGAACTGTTCCTTGCCATTCTCCAGTGTTGGCGTTTCAATGAGTCCCAAGCTTGAAAGCCCTCCTCCTGTTTAAGGTTTCGGGCCAAATTGGCCTCTCATCACTATCTGTTGTTTGCCTTCAATAATGTAAGTGTTATTTTATAACTTTTCCTTTGCTTTTTGCCCAAAGTCTTAGTAGTTCATCCTAAAATATCAAAGGAAAAAAACATTGAGTCGGTTGGTTGAAAAATAACGACAATTTGCCGTTTACATAAATACTAGTCTCTCGTTCATTCTTTTGGTCTCGTTTATCAGGCTTTAAAAAAAGTTTATCTCAATTTTAGCGTTGCTTTAAGTTTCTTTTATCTTTTTTCTCAATCATTTTGTTGAAAAAAGGAAGCAGATTGAAAGTGAAGGTACCATTTAGCTGCAAATTCAATCGATGTCGTTTGTGCGCGTTTTTTCTCGATCCCATTGGATTGGTTAGTATAGAGGGAAAAAGTCACTTGAAAGGAGAAACACTTCACGGCAAATTTCATGTTTATTGGTTAATTGCGTGAATCTTTTGCCAGTTTTGAATCAGTGTAAAAGAGGGAAGCTATTCAAAAGTCAAGGGGATCCTCGTTTTGGTTGTCAAAGAAAGGAAGCCATTTAAAAGTCGGGCAACCATTTCACTGCAACCCTAATCGTTTTAATTTGCTTTGCGTGATTTTTTTTAGTTTTAACTGGCTTGAGAGAAATAATTTGAAAGTCTCACTGCAAATTGTTTTTTTTCTTTTCTTTCCCTACTTCCCATATTTTCCCATACTTCGCACGGCTTTTGTTTACAATATTTTGCCATATATAAGTATACTTTCCACTCCCAAAAATTCTTACTTGCTGCATCAGCTGTTTTTCCATTTTTCCGCACAACTGCTGTAATTCTATCAAACCAAGGTCCTTGTTTCTTAATTCAATGATCTTATTCTGTAGTTCCTTTTCAAAAGCATGACAATTTTTGCATCCTTCCTGCAGAGATTTAAAATTACCAACGGTAAGTACATACTGGAGATCTCTGCGGGTGTCATTTTTTTCACAAATGTAACCCGCGTAGATACTAGCTCAAGACGACTCTTCCTTCCTTCCTTTCCTTCTCCCTCTCTTTCTTCCCTTCTTTCTTTCGTCCTTTCTTTCTTCCTTCAATCCTTTGCCTCGTTCTATCTCTTTCTCTTTTTCGAAATTGTCCTGATTTTTTTTGTCCATCCATTTGAGTTATTTTCCACAAACCTGTAGTGGCTTGTTAGATGAATGAATCTTGTACTTCAAAATGTCTGCTTCCTCAGAAACTTTTTTAAGCTCTCGTGTTAATTCCTCAAGTTGGTGTTGTCTCTCCCTTTAAGAAAAAAAATATAATTCAATCCAGCGCCGTAGCTACTATGAGGCAAGCAAGGCAGTTGCCTCGGTAAAGTTTTCTCAAGTTTTCTCTATTTCTTTAAATGAATTGAGCAAACATAACGTAAAGACTGTTGCTAAAAGATAGGGACTGTTGTACACAGATAAATAAGGTTGACGCTAAGCCTAATTAAAAAATCAATTATGTTTCTGATTACCAGAAAAAATTGAACAAATTACGTAAAATTGTACTATAAGAAAGTTACAAAATGCTTGCAAAACGACGGAAATCGCATTTTCCGCAGCTCAATATGGGGCAAAAAATCTATAGGGTTCTAATTCTCATGCGATTGAAATTCTTTTCTTTTGTCCTCCAAATTGAGCTATTATATTTTGACGTCATACCTTGAGTTATCTTTCAGAGCATCTGCCATTTGTAGCTTTAAGGTTCTGAGTTTATCGTCTTTGATTTTCAGCTCATTTTGAAAACTCAACTTCATTTCTTCAACTTTCTCTTCAAACTATGAAATCATTACTATTGTTATTGAAAAGTAAAATCACATATAGTTCTAACTCCTAAAATTGCAATTATAATTACAATAAACTGATAAAGAAATTGGAATAACAAGAAATTAAATGATAAAATAAAAATCTCACCTCTTTGCTCATACTTTCTCTATCTTTGTCAAATTTCTCCTTCATGTGTTTTATTTCACATGTTTTGTCAGCCAACAGTTTTTCTAATTCCTTGATTCTTTTATCCTTGTCACAAAGCTTGCTATTCATGTCTTGAATTTGATTTTGATGGATTGCTTCCTGAAACCATATCAGATTTACTATTAAATGGATAATTAAGTGTATCTATAGGGACAAAAATATATTATATTTTTTGGGAAGTCACTAGCTGCACTATTTTTACAAACCCTCAGACTCCTGGGTACCCTGGTCCCAGAGGTTTCTCATACTTTTTTTTCTGTTAAAAATAGCTGTGAGGCAGCAACAACAGTACTCTTGCCCAATTATGTTAGGGATGTGCCAATAATCCTTGCTAATCCCTATGAACCTTGACCCTATTCCAGAGTAAAATTGCTGAAAACAATACCCTGTTCTGGTATTGCTAAAAAAAGATACCCTGTTCCATAGAGGGGAGAGCATGATTTCATATACCCTGTTCTAGATCTAGAGCGAGTGCAATTTATACACCCTGTTCCAGAGCAGAATTACTGAAAACCATAAACAGTTTGGCAGCATGTACTGTACCTGTATGGCAAATATAGAGGAGTGCTCCCCCCTCAGGCTCACACTTTACAATTTGCTTTGTTGTTACCATCCCATCCATCTCTGCATGGTTGGCACATGAATGAGAAAAGCTTATGGCACATGACATTTCTTTACATAATGGTTTTATGGCAGCCATGAGAGAAAACCAACAGAAATGTTCCCTTTATTTGAAAACATTATATAATTTATTTTCAAGGATGTGAAAATATGCCTGCTGAGAGACCATTCCTTTTTTCAATATTAATATATAAAACAAACCTGTTTTTGAAGTTGTTCATCTAACTCAACCAGTGTTTTATTTTTCTCCTTCAGCTCAGCTTTTAACTGTTCTGTTGTTTTCTGCTGCAATGCATTTTTTGCCTTAAGTTTCTAATGAGGAAAAACATGTGTTACTGTGAATCTGCTATTATGAGCATCCTATTAAATTTCAGATTTCCAGGGGGGGCTTATTTAAAGTAAACGCACATGATAAATTGTAGTTTTATTTATGCGCGGTTACTCCAGCCTTGACTTGAAACTATTATTCGTGGTCAATAAACAGAGCTTTAAAGTGGACTATTGCAACCAAGGCTCTACAATATTCCATAAGGCAGACATTACCTTGATTACTTTGCGTTTTCCAACAATGTCATGGACCAAACACACTGCAGATTGTGTGTGTGTCATAGGTATTAAAGCATTGTAGAACAGATGTCACAAATACTAACCTCAATCTCCTTTTCTAGTCTAGCAATCTTATCTAAATACTGTTGTTCTTGATCTTTCAATAAAAGAATTTGTTGGTTTAATTTATCCAATTGTTGCTGTGTGATAACATTGCTCGGAGCAGTCTTTTTTGGAGAATTGTTGCTATTAATAATGTCTTTTATTCTTTCCTTTGGACTTACTACAGTACTTCTCGCTCTAGTTTCTTTAGAAGGGGAAGTAGTTCTTAACTGTAAACCTATCACCATATCAGTAGCCCAATTTTGAGGAGTTGTGGAAGGTGACTGACTTCCTCCTCTTACAGGAGGTAACTTAGTGGACGAGCTTCTTCTCGGAGGCAACGAAGCCCTTAAATCAGTCCGTTGTCGTGACATCTATTTAACCTTGGTCAGCTTTGTAATAAAGTAAAATAAACCTTTTTAAAAATACTCAAGTCGTTCTTGTACTTGTCTGCTTCAAGTAGATAGACAAAGGTAAACCTATAAAAACGAACAGTCGGTTCGGCCAAATGTGAAGACAATCGACGAATAAATAAATATCTTGTGTTCTTGTCCTTCGTATAACGTATCTCTATAAACAGCGATAAATATTTTATATTTCTTATTCCTTGTCAGATGCCATTTTACAAAATGTACGACGACTTTGTGTACGTTGTCATGCCAGCGAGCAGTTGACAGTCGACTTTTTCTGCCTCATTTTTCGCTATTTGTTTTACATTCCAACCTTTTTTGATGATCAGGAAGAGTAAAAAACAATACATCCATCTGTTTTAAGACATTTTTCGGCAATTGAACAACAGGAAGGAGGAAAATCAGCTGAAAATATCAGTCAAAGTCAATAAGAGTAAACAGAACTCTTTCATCTGCATAACACGAATAACGTCAGGCGTTCCATGCCACCAACAGCTAGACCCAGGTCTCCTGACATTTAGGCGATTTTTGCGGGAATTTTTGCGGGGAACTATTAGATATAATATATTTTTTCTTATACTACAAAAGAGACATTTGTTCAGTTAATCTTGATATCCGGAATAAAACTTTACAAGTTATTCCTTTACTCCTTCACCATTCTTGACTATGACAAAAATCGCCGCAAAAATCGCACCTAAATTTGCCGCAAAAGACGGACTTTTGGTGGAACTCTCGTGCAGCCTTTATTTTTGCGACTTTTTGCGCTGAAAACAATGGAATATTGTGAACTTGGATAGTAATGTAGGTGGCAGAGAACAGAAGAGAAAAGAACAATATGTAATTTCTAAAAAAATGTGCATCATTGAGACTTCAAGTTTTCTAAAAAATGAACGATGGCAGTGAAAACCAACTCGTAGGACCCTGCGGATTTATTGGACGAGGTATTTTGAGTAAAGCACCATCATTCTTTTAAAATACTTTTACAGAAATATGCCTTCGTTATTTTTCAAATAACTTTATATATTACTTTATTCATATGTAAATAATGACATATATATAATTAATATCATTCACGAGATTTTTTATTCGATTCCGTGAATTTGTTTGGTTTGCCTGCTTTTTTGATGTGACGCAAAGGCCCTGCAAACACAATATCGACGCTCAAATGCGCATATATTTTAGCTATGTTAGCAAAAGCGATTGTGATGAGTTGCGGCGCAAATTTTCACAGCAACTCGTTTTGCAACGCCGTCGTAACCGGGGCGTTGTTTCCGGCCCTTTTTTGAGGTTGCGCGTTGCACCAAGTTGAACATGAGTTATAGAAAACTTCGACGAAACCGACGGCCATCTTTAATTGCTAAACAATATGGGGCAATATTGATATTATATAGTTTCGTCAAGAGAAAAGGAACCTTCACTTAATGGTTCACATTATCCAGTTCTCTTGGTTTCATTTATCTGCTTTTCTTTGACGTCCATCTTCTTAATTCAGCTCATTTCAAATCTTTTAGTAGGTAATCAGTAGGTCCAGTTCAGACGTCGAACTTTTGCCGCGTCAAATCTAATGACATCAAAGAAGACCGCCTGATTGCCCATTGTCAATCCATTCGACGCGGCAAAAGTTCGACATATGAATGTTTGCTTTCTACCAAGATGGCTGCTGTTAATCGTCAAAGCCCATTCGATGTAAAATATGGCGGGAAATGGTCACGTGATCCAATAATCTTGTCTTATCGATATTCAATTAGGGATAATAGTAGATCCCAGTTTTCTAGTCTCAGGTTTGTATGAACGCGCCTCTAATACATGATTAAAATTATGCCGTCCAAACTTACGAAGGTATCGCAAAGGTATTCCCTGATATTCCTTGTTAGAGGACTGACGTCGAATCTTTGTCCTCGGCGACTCTCTTTTTCTTTCTGTCTTGGCTGTTGGTGGCGGCTTCGGGGGCACTACCGTTTGGCTACCTAGTATTTTAATAAACGTAGTTTCTACTGGCATTTTTGATTTTTTGAGCGAATGAGACGTTGATCTTGATAAATAACTATTACTGTACAAGTCATATCTATTCTGCGGAGTTAGGGGAAGGTTTGTTTTCCCTTTCACATCTTTTTGGTTCGTGGAAGGCCTAACAGTTGTTCCCAGGCGAAGATTTCCTCTCGAAGGCGGTGGTATTCCTTCCCTTGTGTCCAAGTTGCACCGCAAATTGAGGCTTTCCCATTGCGCTTCGTTGCCTGAAGCACCCTTCTTCGTCGCTTTACATTTTTTCCCAATGCGCAACGTTTCTAACACCTTTTCTTTACGCTGTCGTTCTTTATTTGGCTCGTATTCTGTCCACAAAGGAATCCGAGGTAAAGCAGTTTGTAAATGTTCGCGGTCTTTTTCCACCTTGTCGTTACAAACAAGTTTTGCCGCAGGAAGAATAAATGATTCCTTCTTGGGTTTATCTTTTTCTAGATTGGTTTTAGGAGCATCTTTCTTACTGTTTTCATAACGAACATAATGATTGTAGTCGTTTTTAGTTATTTCTGGGCAACTTTCATCCACTGATGGCCCCTGTTGACGCATATCACAATCTTGTTCGTCTTCGCCCTCTCGTACTGTAGGCAAACACTGGACATCGTTCGAGTTGTTTGCTGAATTTATGATTAACGCGGGCAACGTGGTATCAGTTGTTTTTTTGGGTGTTGGAGGTAAGTATCTTCTGTCCGTTGGATCTGCTTTCTTTCCAGTCAAGCAAATGTTCTTCAAATCCCTATGTTTAAAATAAAGAGAAAAACAGTTTTGCGTAAGTTAGGAGGGTCTCCATTACGTTTGATTTTGGTAAAGGAAGAGTTTCCCTTCACAGTTTCCTGTGCCATCTTGACAGGTAGCCATGTCTTTGCATCGAAGAGAGACCAACGGTGAGCTTGCAATGATAGAGAACTTTTTTGACACCTTGGACAATTACACACATGTCTCTATTATTACAAGCTCACCATATGTATCACTTCGATGCAAAGGCATGGCTACCTTTCAAGAGGGTGCAGGGAACTGTGAAGCGGAGTGTTCCTCGCACGCAACGCGATTTAACTGCAAACTCAGATCTGAAACAAATAAATTTCAGGATAGTCGTCTTCAATATCTTACGCTTATTTCTAGTTCACGAAGCAAAATCTATACAACGCCGGCTTGCCGCTCTTTGCATTGCGTTTTAGGTTAATTTGTTACTCACTTTGATTACTTACCTCATCTTTTCTTCATAAATATTGCGCGGTAGAAACGCTTGCCAACTCTCATCTAAAGAGCCAGCCAGTTTCAGCAATGTTACGATCTGCGTTCGATTGTGTGTGTTGAAACGTGTATCAAGATTGTTTTTATGGCGCAAACATATTATATTAATTCTATCTCTATTCTATTTGATCTTACCTTGAGTCTTTAGGCAGGTTGTAAAAATCTGATAAAGCTTCGATAATCTTAATTCGTTCCATTAAAGCACTGAAAAGAACCGCAACAAAATGTGATATTAATGAACTAATATAATAGCTTTCGGGGTCAGCTGTTTGGGAAGAAAAGAAAAGAAAAGAAAAAAGAGACGAGAAGAGACGAGAAATGAGAGACGAGAAGAGAAGAGAAACACAACTGGACGCTTTTCTAACATTTTTGTTGGTAATTTAGCCGTTATTCCCAATATATTTTTAACCCAATCGTCTACTCAGCGGCAAAAACCGTATCAACTAATTTTCGTAGTCATTAGTGTATCATCATAACATGTACATCTCGCAGCAGGTGCAGAGGAAAACGTTATCAACAAATTGCACACAGGCGTCAGAGGACTGACACCCTCAATTATGTCTCAGTATCTTTGGTTTTAGCAACAACACAAATCGTCAAAAATGTTTACGTAATGTTGTATGATCAGAATAACTGCACGTAACTCACATCATTCGTGAACAAAGGCGGTAAAAAGAACTAACTAAATACAGGTAAATAATAATAAAAAACCAACGGAAATAAATCGTGCATGTTTATGCCGAGGTTTTGTCGAGGTTGGAGAGTTTTTCTTTCGGTTCTACGGTTTTTCTCCCTATGCAAAACCAACTTCAAAATTCCAGTTGGATTTAACGTATGGCGCGGATGATCATTGATCACTTCTTTTAATTAATGGTTTCAGAGTTCAAAAATACATATCAAGCGAAAAAGCATTAATGGAATAGTGGATCTGAACGGACCAAGATGGATAGTAAAATATTCGAAAAATTTCAGAGTTCAAAAATATGGGCTCAAAATTATGTGTAAAAAAATAAAACTTGATTTTTCGAGAAAGTATATATAGAATAATGAATCAAAATTTATCAAAAATATGGAAAATGTATAAGTTTATAATAGACCAAAACAGGGATCACTTAGAGTAGTTGGTAATTAAAATAATTCGAGTTGAAATTCAAAGATCTATTACAAAAAGTTTACCATAAAACGGCCCTAAGTACAAGACATGCAGTTATTCACACACATCAACGCTAGCTTGCGTCATGTCAGAAGAGCGTAGAACAATTTGTTACGAACCGAGTGTCTACAGGCGAAATGGCGGAAATGAAGCCCTCAGTTGACGCGAACTTTAAAATGGAGCCTTTATTATCCGTTATATAAATGACTAAAAATAATGTTTTTTCTCCATGCAGTTAGGACGTGATCATGATTACGAACTGGAATTTGAAAAACTTTGAAACGTCTATTTGAGATCATAGTATGTTTGCAAAAACGTTGATCAAAATAGTAAATATACGTAATAACTATTGAAATTCAAATCATAGTTGAATTCTTATTAGGTGATTAGAGTAGTTAGTAAATTGCTGTGATGAATATTATCGCTATAAAAGCAGATAAACGAGGAATTATTTTATTTCCAAAATATTTTTGATCAACGTTTGTAAAACTAAATGAAAAAATAAATATATAAAACATGATCGCAAAAAAAAAAAGTTGAAACTTTGATGGGAAATTAATTTCTTTTTTATCTATTTTGTCAACGATTGTGCGAAAAAAATAATTAAGTGGGGGAGAAATGATCGCCGCAAAAACCGCATATCGGATGAAACTTTGCTTAGAAAATATTTTATTTTTAAAAAATCGTTTTAATCGTTTGTGTAGCTAAACAGGAACATTAAGATCTACGAAAATATTTTGACATTAATTGATAAACACTTCTGACATCTATCAATAAAAAAGAACACTTAGATTGGCAGGAAACTCATCTGCCTTGGACTCGAAGAGAGTAAACAGTGAAAATAAATCGTGGAATTCTCCATGGAGTAAAGAAAATACAGAGATACGAAAGTTTTTTTTCTTTCGAGTTTTAATCCGTAAATTCTGATATAAAACTGCAAGAATTAAATTGGTAGTATAGCTCGTTTATAAATAAATTCATTCAAATCTATAATCAGTTTTGAATGTGTAGTTCCTCAACAGTACTTAATCATCTCACAAGAACAACCTGCAAACCAAGTACATTTATAAGAACTTTTTTTTTGCCAAAATAAAACAATATGAGCAGGTATAGCAAGTACGTGTTCTTGAATTATAATCATTTTAAACACGATTTTACAGTCTTTCAAGTTCCCGTTCAATTATATTTGATTGAATTAATTGTTTTCGACCAAAAATTATGAAAAATATTATGCAAACGTTTTATAATATTAAGGAAATTTCCTTAAAATCTATAAAGAAAATCATCAAAATGGCAAGGTATATCATGGATAAGAAACACGATAGACTAGTATGGTGATACGTTCGTGAAAATAAGAGAGTAGAGGGTAAGAAAGATATACCAACAAACCTGGAGGTTGCGATCTTTGGTAAGTAAGGGTCAGGTACGTCAACTCCAAGAACTGGCATTACGCTAAGTTCTCTCTCCATACATGATGTTGAGTGGTTTTGTCGGTACTGGGCCATATAGCGCTCAGACGATTCATAGTGTCGAAATAAAAAGTCACCAGTGGCCGCGAGGACTGTTTTCTCTCTCCTTAACAACGCTTGGTTACCAACTCGACTTGTCTCGCATCTTTTTTTGTGGTCTTTTTGTCCTTCACGAGGACGCCATCCTAAGAAGCTTTTTTCCCAGCCCTTACAGCAGACACAGTCAGCAGATTCTTCTGCTAACAACTGAAGTTTAAGCTTTTTTTCGACCTCATCAGCTGAATCTCTCGCCTCCATGTTTTTCTATGTTCAAGACGGCATGAGCCGTCGGCTGTCGGCCGTGCGTTTATGCAAATGACTAACTTTACAAACGAAAAGTGCACCTTGCGTTCAGTGCGTGAATAAACACACCGATGTGTTATTGAAAAGGTCAATACAGAGATAGTGTTTGATTGGATAAGGCAGGAATCGCTTCACAAATAGTGATTATTTTAGAAGTTAACGGATAACACATCTTTTGTTTAGGGATTAGGAACGACATGTAAAATATTAAAAGCTTCTGTATTGCTCGAAACAAGACGGTTTATTCAAGAAAACATTTGTGTGTACTCTTTGGAAGTTCAAAAGTTTAGGATTAATATTATACCAACAAAAGTTATTTTCATTGCCGCGGATTTGTGAGTTCGTTATATTAGTTTGTGTGTTGTTAATGTTATTGTTTTTAATATACAGAAGGGATTCAATATAAAAAACATTAGGATTAAACAAAAACACTGAATATCAGATGTTATTGTAATATATTTTTCGTGTACTGACATGTAGAATTTGTTTCTTCTGAATAACGAACGAAAATCGCGCGCACTTGAAAAAAAAATTTTTTTTTAAAAATTAAATAATAAATATTTTCTAAAAAACTATGATTCAGATTTCACTTAAAAGAAACATTAAATCATCCTAACTAGTTATTAATAAGCTATTAAAAATCATTCATTTTTAATGGAAAAAATTCATCAAAGAAAGTCAATTTCTAATTCCAATGGAGATTAGTAAAAATAGATCGATGGCATAATGGTCTTACTACGAGTAGAACAGATTGTAAAGGAGGATTCGCTCACTTGAGGATTCTCCATATTAGTAGGCCAGTACCAATACATAAGGAAAGGGTGGTGAATATACCTCCAGACCTACAAGATCAAACAAGATTTAGTATATGTATTCACATGATTTTGAGTGCAATTGAGAATTAATTATGAAGAGTGAATTTTTCAATGTTTAACAAATAATTTGTCAAAACATCACGTTAATCATATGCATACATAAAGTTTCTTGTTGTTACTTGTTGCTTGGTGGAAAACCATTTAACTGCTAAAACCAACCAATCAAAATCGACAGAGATCACAACCAATCAAGATCAATTTCACTTTTTGCACTCAAAAATTTCAAATTTGCACTATCACAGCAAATTTTAAATAAATTGAGATGCTCTCGGCCCATCAGAATCCAGAAATTTTTGTATGTATATGATTAGAGCATAAACCAAAGAATTGCAGCAACAATGACTGATAATTGGCCTATTGCAAAACGAGCAATGGACTGGGTACTAGTTTGAACCAAATACACCATCACATGAAAGAACAACATCCAAAAAGCTTCCTGACCAAGTTTTAGGATGTTTGAGCACATAGCAACAATTTTATGAGCATTCCAACAACACCAGAATTACAAAGAAATGTATGGTGTCATACATAAGTACCATAATTTAAATTTGTTTTTTTCCCCAGACGTTTCTAAATCGCATTAATTTTTAGGTGCTCTTAATTTCATATGATGTGATCTGTTTGTGAAATAAAGGAAATTTGGGAAACTCGGTTCCAGTCCCCTACTCGTTTTGCAATTGGCCCATTCTCGTTCCCAGATCTTCCTCGGTTGTCGTTCCTCTGGCGGGGAGGAACGACAACCTAGGAGGATCTGGGAACGAGAATGCAATTGGTCAATAGAGGCTTTGCACCATCACGTGATGGCAGCCATGACAGGAGGCACAACAAAAGAGTCTTTTTCTCCTGGGAAACTGAATTCTTTCTCATGTGAATCAGATTAGACCAGATTCAATTGTTCCTGCCTCCTGTCATGGCTGCCATCACGTGATGGTGCAAAGCCTCTATGGATAGCAGTACTGATAACAGCAACAGAACAACAACAACAACAGCAGCAACAGTAGTAGAACAAGTAACAGCACTGACTGACTAACCAGATAAGGTTGCGCATCAAAGACGAATCGTACAGAGAGTTGTACAGTCTGACTGTGGTATTCTTATTCTTTTTCACCAATTTTAGGACATCGTCCACTCTGAAAAAAGCATAAAATGTAAGCGATGCTAATATAATTGTCATGGTATTTTCTGTGCGATATCAACACAACGTTTTCCGTCTAACCACAGGCAGCCCAATCTATGCATCTGGCTCTGTTTACAGAACTCAACAAGTCTCATATGAAAGTTCGTATTTACTAAAATCTAAATTTTTTCCAATAAAATAGCTCGAAATGTTCGTAAGAACTGTGGTCTAACCTTCGGTGGTAAGCAACCGCTACAACTGCATGATGCTGATCGATCATCTTTACATCTACGGATCCAAATCGAAGGAACTGCTTTGCGACCTAGAAAAATTAAATTAAAATAGGGAAAAATTACTATAGAACTGCCTTCCTCTTTGTCGTAGTCCTTCGTCGGAGTTTCTTTTTTGTAATTTTTTTTTACTACCACGAAGGACTAACGTCCGAAACGTCAGTTATCTATTATACCAACGGTGATAAAATTATTACTCGACGCATTTGGTTCAACTATTACAAGACACCGACGCAGCCCAAACTAGTTCCAAAACTAGTCATTATCTGCCTTTCTTTACTTCTTGAATGCTTTTATTAAAATCCAAGAATCAAAAATCCCCCGAACTGTGGGATAATCCCCCCACGCCTATGGGTCAAGAACGTACGCAACTAATATACAGACACTCGAGAACACGCCTTACACAACGGAATGAACTATTTGATTTTTTTTATTTTATTCAACGTCTGATTTTCTTTTTACGAAAGCCTTCCTTAGTTTTAAAGGACACTGAAGTTCGATGTGGGGAACATGGCAAATTGAAATAGTTTCTGGTCTGTTGTTTTGAGCGCCTATGACGAAATTTTCTAGTATAAAAGAAACTTTGTTTCAAAACAGAGTTTTTTGCACATTTTATTTTGAAAATATGTAATTTATAGGTTGATTTATTATCATTCTGAAAACCTAGACATTTCTAATGTGGGAAAGTTGAAATCATCACGAAGGCGTAAAGATATCCTCAATTAACCTTAAGATATCTCCTTACAACTATAAATTACTTTAATGGGATTTATGTGCCGTATTTACTGATCAGAACTAACAAAAATCGGAAGAAATTTCACTCGTTATTTGAGAATTACTCAATCACTTCACTGCGTGTTTTTGGGCACAAAATGGTTTTGTTTTTATGGTGCGAAGTTTTCCGATTTTTACTGTTAAAATACATAATTTATATATGGCTCGGCTTCGAAAAAATTCATGTGTTTTTTCTCTCGAGTTTTGACAGTCGTGAATCCTGTGTTTTAACTGAAGAGAAGACATTTTTTCATTCTAATTCTAGATGGCTGACATATCTAGACATCCACTGTTACGTATTTTCGAGCATTAAGATCGCAAAAATATAAAAATACGAACAAATAATAACGAAAACAAATTACAAAATTTTCTAAAAAATAAGTTGCTCTGAGCAATAGAATGTGATGAAGCCGTCTATATCTGTTCTTTTCCCGCCAAAAACTGGGATTAGGTTGACAGTTTCCCGCCTAAACTGGAATTCTCATTTTCTCTCCGCACGCGCGCGCGCTCTCTCACTGTTTTTTCCCGCCATTAAAATGCCTGAATTCCCGCTAAAAAGTGAGATTTACCGATAGCAAATGGAGCGAACCTCTTTCATACTTATTTCCCCCGAAAATTCACAATACACTTAGAAATATCCCGCTTAAAATAGAATTTTACCAACAGGAAATTAAACTAGTTGAGTAAAAAACTAATAAGATTTACTTTGAAATTTCCTTCATTTTCTCTCATGGAAATGGAATTTTAACGAGAGACGGCCGAAAATGTAGCAAAACACACTTTTCTCTCTCCATCTTTTCCTCAAGCGAAAACGATTTTCTCGGCGACAAAAGAAATGCTCTATTTGATTAACAAGGTTTTTGAATTTTAGCTTAAAGTCTCTCTTCAAAGTTATTACATAATCAAGGCAATGTTCACTAAAACAAGGGAATCCGTACCAACGCAAACGATACTATAGCTGATAATTTACGATCAATATAAGTATCCGACGAGGTTGTTTATCCGGAAGCTTCATAGTTATGGCCAGACTTATAATAACTAGCTTCAACTAGACAAACAGGATGAAAGGTTGGAAGTGTATATGAGAAGATATTAAAATTGGTCGCGCGCTATGAGTTACCAAATTGACTAAAAACCTCATAAGCGCTATTTTTGTGCCGAGAAGTCATGCCGTATGATTTGAAAAAAGACCATGTGACTAGAGCTTGTGACGTTAGTTGATTCGGCAACGCTTGTATTTTGAAAAACGAATAAAAAAAGAAATGGCTCTGGGTTTCTTAATCGTCATTTCACATATCGGAATCGAATTCAGCACCTCTCACTTCTAGAAACGACATTTTGAATCATGATGATTTTCATGGATGCAGCCAATTTTACCACCACGAAGTTCCCGTGCATTAGTCAGATATCATGTCAATATTTCAAGAGCTCTATTAAGCATTAACAAAATTGAGATCCGTTATGTAAATATTACACACACACACCCGTTTCAAAAATTTTGAGAATTTTAAATATATCATATATTATTCCGCATTTTTACATGAATTCAACTACAAATTTGATCAATTTTATTGGTGCATATAAACCTTTTTCTAAAATGGCGGCCAAGAATTCACATTCATATAAATGAAACATGAAAAATGAATACCAGCACTAAAATGAGCACCTTGAATTTAGTAACCCTTGAAAGTTTTATGACGTTAGGGGTTTTATCGGCGGAGAGAACATTTTTTGAAAATCGCCAGATTATTAAAGAAATGTATGTCTGGGGATATTATACTCCCAGACACATTTGTCTGTAAATTTCGTGATTTTCAAAAAATGTTTTCTCCACCGATATAACCCCTAAAATCATGAAACTTTCCAGGGTTAGTAAATTCATGGTGCTCTTTTTAGTGCTGGTATTCATTTTTAATTTCAATTTATTTAAATATTCGTTTGCCATTTTGGAAAAAGGTCTATAGCGATTTCCCTACAAAAACTCGATATGATATGTATATCTCAAAAATTCTCACCTCTTTTGGATTTTTCTAACTTATGTTCAATTGTTATTTTCTTTGGAATTTTCATACTTAAAATAGTCGCTTTAGTGTTCCACATATTTGCTTCAGTAAAATTTATCAGCTTTGACTGTTGTATCACAGCGTGGAACATGCAGTCAATACAGAGCGAGGCTCCAAACTAGGAAAAAGCCCAACTGAGATTGAATTGAAATTTAGAAGTTGATTTTTACGGAGGGAGGAAAACCGGAGAACCAGGGAGATAAAACCCTTGAAGCACAGGAGAGAACCAACATACTTCTCAGTCTACTCACATACGATACTGATCCCGGCGGGACTCGAACCCGGGTCGCATTGGTAAGAGGGGAGCGCTCACACCGCTACGCCAACCGAACACAAAGAACGTCTTTTCCTCTGAACAAAAATCGCAGTTTTGGTAAGAAAAACGAACAGAAACACAACCAGTCCTATAAACTAAATTTCACGTGAAAAATATAGCGTGGAAATACAACTTTTTCATGTATTTTGTCGATTTGAATTCCCTCGGAAAGGTCGCTTGGAAAAAAGTTGATTACGTAACGGCGACTATAGGAAAAACCGAAAAAATAGTCGCTGAATTCGTTACATAATAAATACCCGGAGGCACATAGTGGTAAAATACGTCGGAGGTAAATCGATTTTAATCGTCTACAATTTTTAGACCTGAAATTATTGACCCTAAGGAAAAATGTTCATTACACGAGGTTTCCAAACCGATATATTTTATATTTTTCTCCAAGAAGAATAACAAAAACTCTAGATTTTTTTCTAGATAATACAAGATATACTAAATACAAAGATTTTAAGATGAATAAGGGAGAGATGTTTGTGAGTTTGGAGTGAACTGATAGCGGGCTCATAAGCACGACTGTCACCTACGATCCTGTGATTAGCACAAAGGATATTGAAAAGGATGATTCATTGTATTAAAAGGGAAAAGAAGAAAGAATGGTGTTCGAGTAATAGCTCAATAAGCCAATCAGCTGATATGATATAGGAGAACCGTAAAAGTATTGATTACATAACTTCTAGAGTCGGGAAATCTATATATTTGGGTTCGAGGAGGAAGTTTTTAGTATGCAATTCGTGAAGCAACAAACTCGACAAGCAGTTTTAGTGTCATTTTTTCTGTGAAAGCATTTGTTTTTGAATAAATACAAGGTTCAACTTAAGAACTTGAATGAAAAAAGCCCGAGGAAAGTCGAATAATAAGAAGGTCGGAAAGAAGGAAAACAAGCTTACGTAACTCAACCTGAAGTGATTTTATACATGTGCTGATTTATCAGGAACTGCAACCTTGAGATAAAAGCAGCAAAGTTTCAAGAAAAAAGTAGAAATACATCGCTCAAAGCTTAGTAACGATGCTCAGTCAAAAAGTCAACCGAATTCTCTACATTATCTGTATCGCTACAGCCGTATTCTGCAGGTCTCCATCAAGTGAAAGCACGAAGAATCTAACAGAAAGAATGGAGAAAAAGAAAGCTGGGATAAGGATGATGATTTTGATCGTGTTCATCATACTTTGTGCTTTAGTGTTTATCTGTAAGAAGTTTGATAAAAGTTTCCAAGAACAGGAATTTGAAGTGAGAACAAGTGCTTCTTCATCTGAAATCTTGCCTGAACCGGCTGTGATTGTGGTCGACACTTATCACGATGACGAAGTAAGTTGTTATATACAGTGATTCTCAAAAAGGTTGTCCAGATAAAGTCGACATCTTGTCAACAATCAAGTCATTTGCATACATAAGATTTTTATTTTTTTACATTGAATTTCAATTCAAAATACGAGAATACATTAGATGTGTACAGTGCACTGCAGTTTTGCAGCAAAAGTCACAATTTT
>OCZR010171343.1:0-12757 GCA_900234385.1 Anemonia viridis | reverse complement strand
TTTTAATGGAGGAAGGGACCTCCCATGTATCGATTATTTCGGGAAATGCAACATTTCCCGCAAGATTCGAAAAATGCAAGAAATCGTCGTGTCCATGTGAAGGAACTCTTTTCCATTGCCATCTTTGCCCAGATACAAAAAAAGGCACAAAGGAATGCGTGTTGAGGGCTCATTTCCAACGGCACTGGAAAAGTCGTATTTTGCACGAAGGTGAGTTAATAGATATCCGTATATTTGTGACCTAAGTTTCCTCAGTTTTCCTGATTTTTTCGAAAAGTTTCTTATTTTTTTATTTAGAATTTAGAGAAAATTAAAAAAATTAGAAATTAAAGAAATCATGAGCAAAAACAACAAAAATGCAAAAATGCCCGATTCGATATTCTCCTTTCCTTAAAGTTTAATATTTTAGGCTTGGTTAAGGTATATAATTATTGTTTGGAGAATATTAGTTGTTTTCCGAAGATAGACCTTGTTTGCTCTCCCCTCGGCGTTCCGTTCAATTGATTAGGTTTTTATATCTCGATTCTCTAACAACTGATTTAAATAAACTATCCATCCTTTTTATAGGAGCTCGACGCAAATCTAGCAAATATCTTCAGAAATAAAATCCGACTGAAAAAGTCTGATTTTATTTCTGAAGATATTATCTAAATTAATGCTATTACGCCCTTTTGGAAAAATCTAGTAAACTGATGAGTTGTTAACATCATCTAATTCTAGAAACGAGGATAGAAATTCACGACATTTATATTAATTGACAGCTCCTGTCATCAGCTCGAGACCCAAGTCAGGTCATGCAAAAGACAATTTTTTACAGCTTTCCTATACAACAAAACATTCGCATAATCAAACCAAAAAATTCAACAAGTGAAAAACGTGCGCTACTATTCTGTCGTAGATATTTCTTTCGCACGTGATTCGTAGCTTTAATCAAAATGTTGTCTCTTGACAGTTTAAAGTTTTATACAACTCTCGTACGATTCACTCGTCGGCTCAAGTTGCTTGTGAAAGTGATGCATTTATGATGATGTATGTGTGCATGGCGTGCTTCATCTACAGGACCCACACGGTTTATACATGCGAAGCAGGAAAACATTTAGCAGGGCCGTAGCCACCGGTACGGTTGGTCCGGTTTCAACCGATTTTCGGGGAAAAAAAATTAGTTTACAAAAAAAAAACGATAAAATATCAAAATTTAGCAAAAGCATTGAAAAAAGATTTAAAAATTGATTAGTAGAAAAATTGAATAAATCCTTCTCACGTGAAATGGAGTCATTAATTTGGCCGGAAATTCATTTTCCTTGCGCCTCTCCACCTGTTACCATCCCCCTCCCTTGAAAACCGGACCAATCAAAAGTTCGTGGCCACGGCCCTGTTTAGAGTCATATTAGTTTGAGTGATATAAACTGAAATACATTATTTATTAGATCTCTTTCTCTTCGCCCTAAAGTTAGGCCATCTACGCAGGCTAGCTAGATGTGTGGTCCAAATAATCTAAAAAAAACTTATGGATATGTACTACTGCGAAATCGATTAAAAAGAATGCATGTAATTACCTTTAGAGAAAACGAAAAACAGTTAAATACATTGTTTTCGGGAAAACATTTTGACTGTCGCTAACTCTATAGTTAACATGATTGTGGAAAACATTTATTCGTATTATCGTATTGCAGGGAAGATCATTTTAAGATGTAACCTAGAGTGCAGTGCACTGTACAAGGGTAGAAGTCACTGGCACTGTTGCTATTGCCCTCAAATATTTATCCGCGAAACCAAAATATCGAGTCACCTCCAAAGACACCTGAGGCCTTTGCAGCAGCATTCAATTCTAAGACACTTTAAAAGTAATAATATTGACCATGATTTAGAGTTAAAAGCTAAGATTACAGATGATAAATGGGATAAGTGCAGTGAATGTAATAAGGCATACCCGAACAAAAGTGCCTTGCAGCGACACGTCAGAGATCAACACAAAAAAAAAGTTGATGGACTGATCCATGCCGGAAGGTATTTAAACTGTGTTTGCGTGGATGTGAAAAGAGTCGTGCTTTTCGTGGTACAAGACAGCCAATCCATTGCCAGCATGCTACAAGTGAAGCGTCAGAACCAGTTTTTACGTCTTGCGAGTTAGATGATTGCAGAGAGGCCGCGAAAGTAGCATGTAACAGTGGACAACCTGCCTTTGAATGCCTCCATTTAAGAAGTGTTCAATATAGCCTGCCTTTTGTGGCCCCCCCGCGTTTGTTGGACTCCTCATTGGAAGATTTATCTGGGGAAAGAGTACGATGGTTTAAAGAAAGCACGAAAGAGACATGCCTAGCCCATAGAAACAATGCTGAGAAAAGTAATTACCCTCTAATCGTGAGACAATTTTCGAAAGATGAGCAGTTATACTCTCAGAGATTTGTTTATTTTTCCGTATGGGATGGTAATGTTCACTACTACTCACGATTTGGGCGTGTGGTAGTCACATATGATCGGCAATCGAATAGATGGATGTGCGCTTGCTGTCGATGTAGAGTTAATTGCATACATAAGTCAATCAGTAAGTGGTTTCTCTACCAAACAGACCCGGAGGTCCTAGATCTAAAATCACCAGTAAACGAAAGCCCCTATGAAGATAGCGACGACGCTTGCGATGTTGAAGAAGCAGTAAACCAAAATACCTCATCTGCATATCCACCCTCAGGAAAAGCGCTTCTAAGCATGGTGCGATATATTTATCTTTCCAAAAGGGTGCCAAGCGTTATACCTAAAGACCTTCTAGAGTTTGATGTGACGGAAATTACAAAAGAATTTATCCCCAGTGAAACTCAATGCTGCGAGATTCCTTTGACGGGGCCCCATGTAATCACGAGAAGAGCAATGGTCATAACCACGACAAGAGTTGTCAGAGGTAAGCGAGCGGTCATTACTTTTACCATTTTGAGAGAATGGTGCTAACATTTTTTTCCAACAGTTGCAATTTATTTGTCTTTGTTACTTTTTTTCGTTTCTGGTCCCAGTCGCAATCAAAGCATATAATTGAAATCTACGTGAGATTTAAATCCTAATCGTATTACTTTGAAGGCTTGACGACTTTCTTTAAACACTGCGAATCTTGTGGGATGATGTATCGCTATCAAGATATTACTCAGGGGGTTCACAATTTCGATGACAGACATCTGTTTTCACTCGGCTTCATGGTGTTTCTGCGCGCTTTCATGAAGGTAACTAAGTTAAATAAATAAAGGTAATAAAATGATTAAGTGATAAACCTTTAGCAATATTTAGGTGTGGGAAAATGGTGTCACACTTCGGCTACAACACTGACCTGTTCAGAGATCTTTAACGGATTTCAGTGTCAGAGATCCCGAGTTACATCCCCAGATTTCACATCCTTTTTTGGACTTTTTTCGTTCCGTATAGCTTTAAGTAGATAGATAGATTACTCATTAGCGAGTAAGGGTGCTCGATGGCAACCCTAATAGCAACCCTAATCAACCTAAGTAGCTTTAAATACCCTTAAAACGGAATACCCATGGATAGAGGGGATAAAATGAGCGCATCGTCGTCCTTCCGTTTGTGAGTTGAATTAATGTTATGAGTTATCAACGTTAAAAACGTTGCTTTAACTTTATAACCTATTTTAAATTCTATCATTAGCATCCAGGGACCTGCGGAGGAGGCTAATTGAACCATGTCTTATTCGCAGGAAAATACAGCATTTGGCAGAAGCGTGGCTGCCTTAAAAAGTATCAATGTAGAATTGTGTTGCGTCCCCGACAGCGTGTTTCGAAACGCTTACTACCACTTCGAGGCCTTGTCACTCCATGAATACGACTTCTTTTGCTATAAATGTGGTCACCATCCGCCTATTCTTATATGGGACCTATGCAAAAAGGGATGCTTTTCTTTGGCACGTAAGTAACTAATATGTACATATTTATCAAAGTATACTTTAAACATATACTTATATATATATAAATATACGTATACTTTTCATTGGATAGTTGACGATTTAGAAGTACCCGAAGTGTCTGATGAGAACGATACAGTTGACATAGAAGATTTTTGGGACCAGGTCCATCAAAGCATCATTTGCAAGGGAGTTCTCAATGGTAAGACCCATTCTAAGACAGTCATATCAACGGTACCCGCAACAGCACGGACAATGACGACAAGAACGATGACTTAGTGAAATAAATATGCAACTTTTTCCAGGTCAACAACAGAACCTTTTTAGCGTCGTACCCTCCTACTCGTTTTGGTCTCCTTGGATTGGTAAATTCTCAAGGCGTTCTGCAGAAGTTTACAACACTGAATACAGGAAAGTTGCTGCATTAGCTAAAAATGAGGAAACGTTACAACCCTCTATGGACGGTGTATCCGAGGAAGACCTTATAGAGATGATGCAGTTTTCCCAGGTGATTAATAGACGAATTTTAAAATTTCTGCTACTTTTCGTGTTTAGTCTCAATTATTAATTAGCCTCAATTATCCTTTTAAGTACATATATATATGCCGTCACATTCACTGGTATTGGTCGAAGGAGAAAGCACACGAAATATATCGGCGTGCCTAATCATTACTTTCCATCATCTTTTGTGTGGCTGCTATAAAAAACCCTTAAATTTCAACAAATGCGAATCTCGAGGTTTCCCATCTATAGGGCCTTCTTTTTTCACGTTAGGTAAAGACGTTGCAGAAAACCTGTCGAGCTCTCGGTGCAAGTAATGTAGCAGCTATGTCGAAGGTGGACTGCATCACCCTTTTACGGAAGAAGCTTGGTGTTCCTGAGAACTTCAAAAAGATCTTTAGCAAAATTTGGGGAGCATCGGGTAAGGCATACTGTGGGAAGGTATGTTTCACGGGCTTGATTAAAAAATAGTAAATTACTAGAAGTTTTTTGTTTACAGGTGGTTGGGCGTCGGGTTCATGTCCTCACTTGGTTGTTTACTGCTTGAAATTTGTTCTTCGGGGCGAGAGCGCTCGCGATTACACAGATCTACTTAGGTCCCTCAAACATCCGCCTAGCATCAGTATATCAGATATTCCACACCGCTTGGCGATGCATACCAACAACTCTGTTCCAGATTTTTTTCAACCTTATGATGGACGACTGTTCCCAGTAACAGCTCATAACATAAAGCTGGCAGAAGAAGGGAAGTTAAAAAGACGTCTTACATGGGTCGGCGAAAACACATCCTTTAATTCCTACACTACCGCCAACTTTGGCGATGTTCATCCCTCTACCGGAACACGAGATCGTTACTCCTTGAGTGACCGATTTCATGAGCGCAATTCCTCAAACAAAGCAGACCTTTTACGCCGCGTAACTTTAGTTCCTGAACTGAACGGAGTGGTGAACACAGAGGCAGAGGAACAAATGCACAGGTCCATCAACTGTTCGAACTACTCTTTCAATAACATGAAAGCAGTAAACCACATGTTCATGATGAGATTGAAAATTCACCTTGGCAACGAAGAGCGGAACAGTTCTTTCAGACATATGCTCAACAAGACGTTCAGTGTTCTTGCTGGTTCCAATATTAAAGTCGAGTTAAACGCCGCGGGGAAGATGTGCACGCTTTCCAGTGCGACATACGGCATCTACAAAACCTCGGTTAATGACACGAGTGATACTCAACTAGAGAATGACTATTTGGTAGAAAATGGGCAGTATAACCCACACGCTCAGGATGAATGTGGTCCATCTGAAATACGTCGTGGATTGCCTGAAAATGTAAGTGAATGAACGAATGATGAAAATTCTATTAATTCTAAAGGAAATACGCCCATAACAGATTCTTTGATAAATGTGTATATAATACCATCGAAGTCAAAATCGTTGCTGGCGTTCATAGAAACAGAATTAATACATTCTGGCAAATGATATTTCATTCGAGATACACAGTTGATAACAATGCATAAATATCCTACGTGCCTACATATACACATGGGTTGCATCCTACAATTACAGTGTTGTATACACCTATTTTAAAAAACGTCAGGCGGAGATCTGAAATCTGTGACCGAATTGAGTTATGAGAGGCTAGGAAAACTTCTTTTTCACACTTTAAAATCAAAATACATCGCCAAAAGGTGATTGTTTATTTAGATATTAACTTGTTGTGAGGTACTAATTGTAAAAAATTCATTTTTCTTCGTTTTTGATTTAAAAGCTCACAGTCCACAATTCATTTCGATCGGTCTCAGATTTCAGATCTCCAGCCGAAAACGTTGTTGGCTAGATAGTGTAAACAAATCTATCTAGCCAACAACGTATTTCCCAAGAGTCATTCCTCAGCCTCTATTTCTTGCCAAGTACTTGAGTGTAAATTTAAATTCCTATAACTAAATTTCAATGTAAGAATCATTCCAACCATGCTGATTTAAATTACTGTCGACGTTGTTTACAAATTTACTTTAAGGGAGAGGAAAACAGCCAGACGCCACTGGGGGTACAGAATGTTCACCAAAGCTGTTGGTTTGGAGCCCTCGTTACCTGCATCGCAAATACAGCACTTGGTGACTGGATAATCGGTTAGTGTATTGTTGAAATTCACTTAACTCTATTTTTGCACTTTTGTCACTGGATAAGGTCATGATCTTCTTTCTTTGGCTCTTTCGTAATTAGAATGTGGTAAAGACGACGAACTATCGCTGGTGGGACAAATATCCGATCTCATGACAAGACTTCAAAGTTGCAATAATAAACCGTCATTAGACCCGGCATGTGCATTGGTAAGTAGAGCTTTAATTGCAATCTTAATTATTGCATAATGCTAGAGAAAGAAGGAATTGACAATAGAGCAGGGGAAACTCAGGTAAGTTACGTTTAAAAATTGGATTGGTTGAACTACCAATCTGGCATGCCTTAATTATTTTGTCATTAAATTGTAGGCACTCTTTCAGAGCCTTAATGAAAGTATCCAAATTGGCGAACAGCAAGATGCACACGAGGCCTTAACCTTGATATTGACTGCAATTAACCCAGTAAGTTGCATGAAACTATATGTAGTATAAGTCGAAACCTCTCTAAGAAAAGACAAGACGTAATAGCGAGTACGCAAGGGTATATCTAGGATTTTAAGTAATGGGAGAGGGGGTATTCAAGAACATGCAATGCACCTACTGCCATAATAACCAATTAATTCCAATTATTTATAAAAGAAATAAAAAACGTGCTTGCTTTAGCATGTGTACAGTTCTAAAGCAGATTGGGATCAGCAGAACAATAAACGAGAAGTATCCGCTTCGCGTCGTCCGTCTCCTAACACGTCACTTCGTTCGCGTTCTAGTAAACCTACGCGTGCTTTATAACTGCACACAGCACGCCCTCGTATTTTTTCTTCCTTCAAAAGTATTAGCTTTCTTATTCTATTACACGGCAAGTAGTCTTGCAATATTCTTGCATGCAGCTCCCAAATCTTCTGTTACTGCAACTTTCATAAACATGCGAACTCTGTAGTTGAGAGTTAATCGTTGGAATTTGATTTTTCACTGCCGCCAGTCAAAAACATAAAAGGTACCGACTGATTATCAATGATTGACGGAAGCGAAAAACCAAATTTCAGCGTGCAGCTCACAGTTACGGAGTTCGCCTATCGCCCTTGGCAATGACGTGTAATTGAAATTGGTGTATGCAGATTTCGGTATTTTTACCTTACAATATAAATTTTGTTTTAAAGAAAAGTACAATCAACCCGTCTTCTACCAGTTTGTCAACAGTATATCTGTGTGGAGAATGCAACACGGTAAAGAAAATTTCTATTATTTTATAGAAAATTACGTTACTCAACCCGAATTGCTTAGAGTAGTCCATTAATATATACATTTATAATGTTTCGAAACAGACATACGAGAAGCCAGAAACTTGGGTGCATTTCTCTCTAAGTGTGGATATCAGTGGGCACAGTATCCAACATTGCATTAATGAAACCGACACCAAAGGAAATCCAGGTCAAGTCTACAAGTGCGTAATTTCTTTTTACTCTACTTGTCAAAATGGTTGTGCAGTCAGAATGGCTTCAATATAAGCAGTACCTAATTTTCTTGCTCGTAATAAGGCAAACCCTATTTTTCTTATAGGGAGTGTGATTCATGCCAGAAAAACACTGACCACTTTAAATGGATAAATGTAAAAGAAGAACCAGACGTCCTCGTACTTCATCTTAAACGTTTCGACAGTTGCGGAAGAAAAGTCTCGAAAGCACTGCATGTTAATACGTGGGTACCAATGCACTTGCGATTGACATCGACGATAGACAATTACACTCTAAGCCGGAAATGAGTTAAAACAAAAGAATGGAAACGAGGTATAAGGGCCATGAGCTAACAGAAATCGAAATATAAATATCTAAAGATTCCATGCAACAAAAAAAAAGCTCGGTTATAACAACAGTCCCTTTATAACCATCTTATGAAATGAGATTGATCATGAAGAGATTATATTTTCAGTAAAAAAATATTCTACTTCCGGCTTAGAGCGTTAGCGTCTATCAGTCGCATGATCTAGGTTGGTAATGCAATAATAGTGGTTGTAGATTTATTGATTAAATTTCTATTATCACATGTCAGACTAGCCGTATATTTCTTAGACAAATTTCGAGTAATCTAATTTTTTTTATTTATTTTTATCCTAACACAATAAGGAGTGTCAACGTTGATGCTTTGATGTCATCTGGTCGGCAGGTGAACCACTACGACCTAATTTCAGCTGTTGTAAGTACTTTTCGTGCTATCTCTTTTCTTACGTATTTTATATACATTATGTTATTGGTTACCGTTTTTGTTGATATCATAGTTACATGAAGGCAAGACAACAACAAATGGTCATTGTGAGTAGACTTTTCTAAGTATAATTACATGTTTTAACCCCAAGTCAAGCGCCATACTTCACATGAGGCGGATCCATTCCAAATGAATCCAATAGGTTTTGGTCTTTCTCATTATATCGGGCGGATGACAATTAATTCAAGCGTTCGACCCTCGACTCATGCCACATGTTCTATATTGAACAAATATGTGCAACTTAACATGTTTTACCTAGATACATCGGTAGTGAGAAGAGGGAACAACTGGTTTCGTGTGGATGATGAAGTTGTCTCCCCTATCACTGTGGGCGAGATGCAAACTTCTTGCTCGGTACGTGTATATCAACTACAGTTAAGTGTTATTTAAACAACCTATCATATTAATATCACAAACAAGTAATACATTTCTTGCCCTTTAATCTCGCGAGGAAATGCAGAACGACACTAACAGGCTAAGGATGGCACGTAAATGTTTACGAGGCGAATTGACAATATACATACTTTTAATTTTCTATAGAAGAAAGCATACCTTTTATTGTACCAACAACGAAACGAATTCATGAAAAACGTCGAAGGTACGTATCTTCAAATCGTAATAAAACAAAGAAATATTATTGTGGACATGAATATCATCTTGAAACATTTGTAGAACAAGAGAATTCAATAGAGGATAACATCCCGTTTGATTTGGTAAGTATTGCATTGCATGCACTTTTTTTAAATGTCTGCTATACTTTTCGCTAGCAATGGAGCTAGGGGGAAATGATAGTTCTGCAAAGCTCTACAGAAAGTAAGAATTTAACAAACAAACGTGGTTTTGAAATTGTTGTTGCTGTTGTTGTGGTTATTATACGAATGCGCTCCCATGTCAACTCTGCAAGGATTTCTATAAAAAAGCATGCGGAAGTAAGTGACAAAATTAATAGTCACATAGTAAATTGTAGCTATTATTGCAGCTTCTTTTATTAGGTTGTAGATTCCAAATGTTGCTAGAGTTATAACTAAAAGCCACTTGCTTTTTTTCTTAGCAGCTGGAAAAGACAGGAATCGACGGAACTGATGTTTCGGGAAACGTCACTTTTGGTCAAGCTGGTAAGATATCATAATTATTTTTCATTATTCTTGATACCACAGTTGAAAAATGCATATGACATATGTTTATCTAATTCAGGTGACAATATTTCGTGTAAAGAGAAAACTACTCTCCTCCGAATAAAAGAAACACAAGCACAAATGGTAACATCTATAATGCATGTTTTTGTACGTTCGAAATTTTAAACTATATATTTATAGCACAACATTGGCAAAACCTCAGTCTAAAAACCAAGAGTGACGTTACAATAGCCAAAAAAAAGGAAGTAACAACAAAGAAAGAAGAATTATAATATAATTGACGAAGGAGGTTTTTTGGTTATGTATTTAAAGCCAAAAATCTTGGCAGCTTTCATGACAATTCAAATTAGCCTCTCCCTTTCCTCTCTGCGACAGGCTGACTGCTTCACTGTCTTGTGCTCAAAATTGTGATAGGGACGCACCGCAAGTTATTTTCACTAGATATCCGCAATAGCGAGCCTGCATTAATAAACCTTTTTCCAAAATGGCGAAAATTGAAATAGATTGAAATCAAAAATGAATACCAGCAGTAAAAAGAGCACCTTGTATTGACTAACCTTGGAAAGTTTTATGATGTTAGGGGTTATATCGAAGGAGAAAACATTTTATGAAAATCACGAAATTTACAGACAAATGTATGTCTGGGGGTATACGCTATACCCCAGACATACATTTCTTTGTTAATCTGGCGATTTTCAAAAAAAGGTTTAACGTCATAAAACTTTCCAGGGTCACTAAATTCAAGGTGCTCTTTTTAGTGCTGGTATTCATTTTTCATTATGTTTCATTTATATTAATGTGAATTCTTGGCAGCCATTTTGGAAAAAATGTCTATTGGAAGTGATGCTGTATGAATTTATTCTGTAAAAATTTTAAAACAGACCCATGAGAAGGCTTCGGCAAATGCACCAAATGCTATTACGGGTTTGGATGGCACGCGGCTACAAGATATAGATGCTGATGATATCCGACTCCTCATATCGTCCGGAGGGCATCTAAATGCCTTTGTAAGTAAATCAGTTGTCATTGTCAGAGGGGTAATTTTTGGACGTTTATGTTAAATGCCGTAAGTTATATGAAGTTATTACAAAACGTGCTCAAGCTCACATTTCAATATTTTATATTTGATTTCCGACGGCTATAAAACTCCATTTTATTTCTGACAACGCCTTCTGACATAGCTTGTGTTCAGTCGCTTTCCAATATTAACACTTCATACACGATGTTCTTCAGTTCTAGGCTCTATGTAACGTTGCCTATCTTCTCATTCAACAGATCGTCAATAAGTATATTTCAATTCTTGTAGAGGCCTTGAACCGTTCGAAGGTAAATAGTGTTTCAAGGCTGAACTAATGTAAGAACACAATCGAGGCTAACACTGACAAAAACAACTCGAAACTGGAGTATCAATATAAATCATAAATTAACATGGTAATGAACCTGGAAATAGCAAAGTTTTGGTTAGCGTTAATTAGTTTTCATTTAACTACTTATCAGATGATCTCGATTTGACAGCTCATCAATATTTGATCAATCAGCGCGCGTTTAGATTTTTGGTCTGGCGGTCGATCGTCCAGTTGTCAAAATTTTGAACGTTTTGGGGAAAAAAGGCCATAATACCTAAAAAGAGTTTCAATCTTCGAATTAAGGGCTGAATTAACATTTGAATTTTTTTCTACGTGCACAGAGTGCTGGGAAGATTGGCATGCTAAGTAGTTACCGCTTCTCAGAGTGGAGAACCACTTTCTGTGAAAGAAGACTTGACTACTGTTCTAAAAATGATCAAGAGATATCAGATGACTTCATTAAAGCCGTGACTGTAAGTTAATATTTTTCAAGTCAATTGATCCCTTTCAGACTATGCAATTGAGTATGATGAAACATTTTTCTTCTTCTTCAGAGTGAATTCCACTCTAAAGACAAAGTCATTGTCCCAGTGCATGTCAAGCTCAGCAGAGGTCCTGATCACTGGTGCCTTTTGGTAAATAAAAAGATAATTATAATGATGCTGATCATGATAGTTATGGCATTGATGCTGATAATATAATGTTATGGAGCTAAAGATAATTAATAATAAAAAGCCGCTAAAATTCAGATACTGCCAAATATGCCCCGACCTTTACATCTAGCGTTTTATGTTTCTAGAAAACTGTTGCTAATATTTAGAGCCGTTTATAACTATCTATGAATCTTTTTGCAGTTAGTGGACATCGAAAAGGAAAAATTGTCCTACTTCGATCCACTTGGTTCCGATATTGGGATGGAAGATTCCATACGCGCAGTCAAGTAAGGCATTTAACATGAGAAATAAAGATTATATTTGTTGTTTCTTCGGTACAGATGAAAACTCATATGATCGCCCCGCCCACAAACATCAAGTTTGTCTGCATCATTTTCTCCATGGGTCGGTATTCTTTTGATACTCTTCTTCTCCGCCAATTAGGAAAAGGATGACAACCCGTGGAGAAAGGAATGCAGACACAAACGTTTATGTCTGTGGGTGGGGCGATCATATGAATTTTAACAACCATACCACACTTTGGTGCATGCATGGTTTTCGTTGTAAATAAAAAAAAAATTGAATGTGTCCAAAAGGCAGATCCTGATCAGGGCGTTACAACTACCTATCGCCGATGTGGAAAATTGGACAGTGCTGCTAACAAAGGTAAATTTATGCATTGTGACATTATTAGCATGCCCTTCGCCAAGCTTATCACGCCTTAAGAAATAAAAAGAAATGTATAAAACGGCGTACAGTTTGTTGCCCTAAATACCGGCCGTACCCAAATCCGGCCATTATTATATTACGCCGTAAAGTTGCAATGGCCGGATTTGGGTACGGCCGG
>OCZR010170662.1:11410-25545 GCA_900234385.1 Anemonia viridis | reverse complement strand
CTACCACTACTATACCTTACCATCACTGGACTCCCTACCACTACTATAAGCACTTTTATGGTTTAAGAATCGTCTTCAGTGCGCATGAGATTTTATCCCGAATTTCACAACTTCTTTTGTTGAATTTTCTTTTGTTCCTAATTAAACAAAAGAAGTCGTGAAATTTGGGATAAAATCGCATGCGCACTGAAGACGATTCTTAAACCGTAAAAGGGCTTATACCTTACCATCACTGGACTCCCTACCACTACTATACCTTACCATCACTGGACTCCCTACCACTACTATACCTTACCAATTTCAAAATCTCACTTTACTCTTTGTATTCTTTATGCAATCCTTATACTCGTATAAAAAAACAATGATATAATGACAGGAAGAAGAAAGAAGCAAACGGTATAAAAAGTGAGTACAATTATGGATGCTGTAAAAACAATGTATGTATTCAATTCAGTTTACCTTACCTGACATTACCTGCATCCTTCATATATGCATATGAACATAATTGAACCTCTTATTTATCAGCAGGCTAGCTCTTAATCTAAGACCACACACACGAACATTTTACCCCACATTTATCTCGAATTTTCAAATTTTGTGGTATCTAGTATTTATTCTGTCAACCTTTTAATGGCATTCAGCAAAAAGACTATATATAGTCTAAAGCGGCTTTCACATGCAGTAAGATACTCTGCAAAGCTGCTTACCTGGAAGATTAAAACATGGCAATTGCTTCCAGCGATACAACTCTCCATATTAGAAAAGCTATCAAATATAATAAGCTTGTTGTTAAACCGTTGGTCGTGGCCGGTATCAATTTTATATTTCAGGAAGGCTCGCGTTATCAGCCTGCAAACACTCAACTATCGCATCAATACCTTGGCTTTACGAACAACTCTTTCAAATCAAAAGCATCACGAGTAAGAAATACATGTTCCATATCTTGATTTACCAGTTTAATCCCGAATGATAACACAGTTAATCTGAGTGACAAACACATGCATATGTCACACTTTCTTCTGATCGACTCGGTCAAGCATAAAGACATTAATCTACAGAAAGATAGATGGTCAGTGCATAACAGTGAAAACTAAGGCATCCTTTTCGCTATTAAACAACTCCAAGGTTTGAATGAAGTAATCAGCCAGGATAACATAGACTAACAAGTGACTAACAGCACTGAAAACCATGCTAAATTTCTATTTAAAGTTGACAGCTTGAACAGATTAAATATCCTCCAAAGGCTAAACAAACCCAGAAAATAAGTTCCTGAAAAAAGCACTACTTGTTTGGCTCCTACCTTGAACGGATTCTTGACTCTTTGATTTTGAGTTTTTCACTTATAAAGTTGATTTAGATCAAGTAAAGGGGCTCATTGTTCGGCGATCTCGCGCTTGGAAGCAGCAAGTTTCGATAACTTGTTTGACCAGTATCAATGGCAAATGTCAACAACACGAAGAAAGAGCAATAGCCTTACGTGACTGAAGGAATTACGTGACGTTTAACGTGAGCGTGATGTTTACAGATCCAAAAGGATCTTCCAAAAGAGATACGACGTTTTTGATAAGAAAGAAAGAAAGAAAGAGAGTGATCCTTATTAGAACTGTTAGAGTATATGAGCGAAACTAAAAGAGTGATCATGTCTATTTGGCTAGCTGTAATATAAACTGGAAAGGATCGTTGTCGTTTGCCGATATGGTTGATCATTTTTAGTATACGGATGAAGGCTGTGAAAGAGTGCAGTTTGATGGGTTGACATAGGTCCTGTAAAATGATCATGATCTGATCCCGGGGGGAGGGGGAGCACAGGGGCGTAGCCAGGAAGCTTGGTTGAGTGGGGCCAAAGTCCGACATTCATGTCCAAATCAGAGGAGGAGTGAAGCCTATCCCAGAATGCATTGCGTTTAGAGTTCTTTGGAGTTCCTTTGGATATTAGATACTAAATATTAAATAAAATTATGTAATAATTCATTAGTCTAAAGATGAAAAATCGCATGTGCATCTGAAGAAAAGAGCGTTTTTGTGTACAAAATCTGATACAAAATGGAAAATAATATCCAAAGGAACTCCAAGGAACTCCAAACGCAATGCATTTTGGGTGGGCTTCATTTCCCCTCTGTGTCCAAATTGTACCTTTTATGTACAGCCGGAGCTATAGTTTGACGCTGGATGGAACTATTGTGGGCTCAGGCAGAAAAAAGGACGCACTAAATCATCATTATTATATGTTTTCAAAATCGGCATAATTATGAGCTCTTGCTAGAAATTGTTAGTTTCTGTCATCCAAAAAGAGAGAATAAACATATACAGGGGAAAAAAATAAAAAATTTGGGAAAGGGGGGCCCGGGTTCCCTGTGCCCCCTGGCTACACCCCCTGGAGCACTCCCTATATTGGGTTCATACTGACAACCGGTTACATTGCCAAATATGACAGGGATAAAGTCCTGCCTTAGCTGTACGTAGTGTTTGATGTAAGTCGCATGACCTGCAGGGGAAACCCCCAGGAATAGGTTCACTTGATAATGTGGTTAACTGCTTTTTACTTTTCAACCACGGTTAGTTTTCTTTCCTTAAAAGGTTTTAGGGTTTGGTTTAGCACCCAAAAAAACACGAGAAATGGGGGGCAAAAAAAGAAAGGAAAAAGAAGAAGAAGAAAAGCAAGAAAAGCAAGACTCCTCAGCCAAACTCCTGGTAAAACACTAAAAGAACTAAAGAAATTAAACAAGACCAAAAAGAGCTAAAGAAAAATGAGCACTTATTTTCAGTATTTTCAAAGTCTTTTTTAATTCTCCTTTAGTTTCGTCCGTTAAAAATGAACATGGACACCATTAGCTGCAGTAGACCAGTAACTTAGTATTGTTCCTCTTGTTAGTTATCACGTATTTTTTATATAACTTATATCGATCGGCGAAGAGATAAATTCTGAGGCAAAAATAATGACAATCATTGAAATGTACTAATGATATCAAAGGGCGCATTAATCAACATTAGGTTACTTTTTTAATCTAATCTTTGTACATATGCCGACTGAGTCAGTGAAGTGTCTCTACGGCTGATACACAACCAATCCCATCAACCCTTATGCGATCCAGTCACTCAAAACGAGGCAAGCTTGATATCTGCCCACTGAACCACTGAACTCTGAGTCTCTATCCTGTAAACTTCAAACCTCTGCCAACACTTGAATAAACAAGAGTGTACAAGTTCCCATTTACAGTTGAAGAGCAAGAAGGTAAAATATTGACATATTATGAACCATCTGAGAAGATTTTAAAATTGTTCTTTACCGGCCTGTCACGCAATGTGAGCATTCACGTCAGCAAGCAACCCAATACTTATCGTTAATCAATCTGTAGATAATGTTTAACTAGCTTTATTCCGTTGAACTAAAACTGCTGTATCTCCTCAGTATTTTCAACCCTTCTCAGTAGAAGAAAGTATTACGTATTATGTTATTTGTAACAAGCTGAGTTACATACTATAAAACACGTAGCATAAAACCCATATGACTGTTGTAAGTTACTAGAACTAAAGACGGTTGACCTTCTGATTGCTCACAGACAGCCATTGATGTTTGACCTACCATCACAGGAGATCAAGAAGCTTTTATTCTGGTGAGTAAGATTATTGTCATTTTGAAAAAACTTTATCAAACAAGGCAGACCTTAATTTTGTATTCAGTCTGATGTACATTTTTTGTACATGTTTAATGAATAAAAATATCACGGATTTTCTGGGTTGCACGAAATCTAAACAACAGCATGATGTACCGAGTGCTCGCTACCGCCGGTGATCTTTGAACAAAAAAATATTGTATAATTGCCGAACAATCCAGTCGTCCCATCAAATACAATTATGTGATATCTGTAGAACTGTTGTTTAAGTACATAATTATGTATGTATATTTTATATTAGCTTTGAAAAGCGGCATATTTCCTTCTCCGTGCAAGCATGTATGTAAAGGAGTATAAATATTTTCTAAAGTTCTAATAGTCTACACTAAAGATTTATTGGCAATCAAAAATTAAGTATCCATAACTTGATACAAATACTTGGAAGAACAGAAGTCACTAAGGCCTGTAAAAGCCATTCAAATATTTCATGAGGGATAATGTGATTTAGAATTAAGGGGGCAGTAACGGCAGCGTGATGATTCTTTCACTGACAGATATGCGGCATAATGGACCATTGATGACTGACAAGACTGATAGCGGGGATGCTGTCTTCATATGCAAGTTCAGCTCCAAAAACAACATCAACAGTCAGCCAATTAAATGCGGTATGAAATTGATCCTTTCATTATTAATAGAACTTCTCAATAAGTTACTGGAGAATATGAGTTCATTTTGTCTTGGTAAAATCCAAATCATATAATGATTTTTTATTTATCCTAATCTAAAATATTGGAATTTTCGATTGACATCATTTATGGCTTTTTATGGCATAATTTTTTAATTTTTTTCCTTTGAAATATTTGATACGTTCGTTTAGGACCACTATGTAAAATACTGGGTTCTCAGATAATAGTGTATTCCAATAAGTTGTTGCTGCTGCTGCTGTTGTTGTTATAAATGTTGTTGTTGTTGCTGCTTCTGTTAAATGCTACTCAGTATGTTGGATTATACTTTCTACTCTCTAAACTTTTTTCTTTCAATGAATCAAGATATTTCGTGTTTTGGTGCATTATAATTGCACGGAATAAATCTCTTTTTTCTTGTGCTTTTGTGTTGCGTGTAAAAATTTAATCCACCAGCTTTATTATAGATTCATGGCCTATGAATGATAATTGCACTAATACAATCGTTAATCAACAACTTACTACTCCGTTCATCAATCGAGAAAAACTTGAGGTCTCACTAAAAAAACTGATACAAACTGACAAATTAACAAAAAGTAGAAAATACATCATTTCGGCTTCATTTTCCGGGGCTGTTCTAAATTATCCCATTCAATCAAGGAAACTAATAATTATATTCTCCTGGCTGTGATTTGTTTCTTCTCTCAAAGACTTGCTACCATTGCAACATCTTGATGATGATTCATACACAAATCAACAGATATCATTTACTCATTTTCCTTAAGTCCCCGGTTGGAAACGGCTGGTACCCCTCTGTTAATAACCGCCAAGTGTTGCCGTTGTAGTGACGATGCAGTCCATACATGTACTTTGAAGGCATTTCATCATTCTTTTTATACATGTAAAAGCGGCAAGCTCTATGATAACTATGAAAATATCACCTAAACTGGTCAGTTCAATTTGGTTTCATTTAATATTGAGCTAGTGTTAAATTCGTTTGTCCGCGTAACAGCTCTTTCCTCTTTCACTATGTCTGCGGGTTTAACATGATAGGCAGTTTCCCACGATATCCGTACGGGATTTCCCTTGCACAAACACATATGATCTGCCCCATTATGCCTTCTTCACTACGGTCTAGTTTGGCCGGTTCCATCACCTTCATAGCTCTAAATACACATACTGGTTTAACTTGGTCTGTCCCATCACGGTCTGTCATACAATGGTACTTGTTAAAGAGGATTAAGGTCAGAGATTCCATCCCTTTTTAATTTTTATATTTCTTTGTGGACGAATATTTATTTCAGTAACGCAGTTCATATTTTCTCCAAATATTTTCAGTTCTAACATCATATTCTAAGTGTATTTTTGTTTAAATATTTCGTTTGTTATGGAAACACTAATAACCACATTTTTGAAACAACAACAATGAAATACTGTACTTGCATTGCTTTCTATCTTTTTCAATATTTTGAACATAATTTTCATGAAAAAAATCTTCGTACCGCTGTACAGGCTGAACTCCGTACGCCTCCAAAGCAAAGGCATATGCATGATTATTTTAAAGAAAGTATGTTTCCTAATACTTGGTGAAAATATATAACAATATTGATTTCCGGGGCAAGCCTTCACACAACCCACATCGATCGATCGATGAATATAATAATAAATTGGAATTTAAAAAAATCCATTTCAATGTAAAACCCCACCAGACCAATCACGGCGGCGTATTTGATAGCGAAAATGATGTCATTGACATCCGGGGATGTGTGGTTTAGTGTCCGCCATGCCCTGCGACACAGTGAAGGCAAGAAGATCATGAAGAAAAATTAAACCCAGTTATTGAAGGAAAATATTACTATACCCAACCATACGGGGTTACATATCCACAACAAGATGGATTCGCAGGTTGAAATGGACGGCAGCCAGCCTAACGTTGCCATTTCTGAAATCGCTTCGGCTGTAAGCCACCAACAGCTAATGAATTACCGACAAGGCAAGTCTTGTTGTGATAGAGCTTCTGCAGTCATTTGCACAAAGTCCACAGAACTGTCCTTGTTTTTTACACACTTTTAACTTTAGCTTTATAATGAAACAGCCTGTTAATCACCACTGGTTTTCTCGTTTAATTCTTGGGTTCAAATATTAATTTTGCATTAAATAATTTTCTTTAGCTTTGGAAAGGAAACTTCAACAACGAACTCCTCGCGAGCAACTGATAGACCAAGGCATCATGCCAGGTAAGTTAGCGCAACGTTCAAAATAATCCACCCCGTATATTAATGTATTGTGCTGCTTCATATAACTATACAGATAATTTTCTTGCTTTTCCATTCCTTAGCTTTGGCTACTGCTCCTTCTTTGTTGTCCCAGAAGACCAAATTAGAGCGAGCAAAGGTATTTACTGTTTCACAATCTTTCATTAAGCTTATGTGTTGTGACCTTTTGGAAAATATTATTCAACTTTGACGTTATTCATTGGGCTCGTAACCTATTCTCACACCATTTCTTTATTTCTCAGACAGGAGATTACTTACAAAAGAAAATAAGAGTCCGTCCCAATAGAGCTCAGCTGGTTCAGCGGCATATTTTAAATGGTAAGTTTTTACTAACTGTTATTTGACGCAGTACATGGCTGTCCATGCACTCCCTCAAGCCAAACTCATATATTTACTAGACCATGCATAAGCTAATCCAAATATCAAAAATATTGGAAATCGTTTGTATCAAAAAGTGATTGGGTATGGCGATTTAGACCGAAAGTGAGTCAGTCTAGGTCAAATATACCAACCAAAACAATGAGATTTCGTTCTAGTGTTTTCGATCTTTTTGTACATTTCATGCACCGTTTGATGGTAACAATACAGTGTCTGATGTGATGGAACATTCCTTCACTTATTGATAAGTTGGCTTTCATTTTATGAAAGGCTAATAGAGTCGGACTTGTTTTTGTTCATCATTAGAGATAACTGTCATTATTGACCAGGTTTGTTATTAATTTAAATGTCTGTCTTCCTCAACGGGTTCAAATGTGTGTAAATTTCGAGTAAATGTCACTTGGTTGTGAACATGAAACTTCATAGTTAAGTTTCACTTTCAGCTGTATACAGAATACAGTATTGACTTTTTTTGTGAAATTTGATTCACCAAACAGCCTTTAAAGTATGGTATGACATTTATTAACCTAAGAAATTTCTTTGTACTAATGGGTAAACTAACAACCACCAATAGCAAAGTACTAGTAGAAAAAAATGCCATGAATTGTTTTTTTTTTTTGTTTATTTTGGAAATTGAATGTTACTATTGGTTTCATAGCTACATATTTCCTTTTCTCTTTCATCCTATGCTGCTATTGTAGAGAAAATGTAATCACCATGAATAATGAATTCCATTCATTAAGTCAAGAGTAGATAGCTCTCAATTCAGAACTCTTTGTTGTGGTCTGTTCAATATTGTTGGATTATATATGGAGGTGCAAAGGCCTGTTAGCCAACAAAGACTATTCTAATTAACTTCTAAGTAAAGGTGACATTACCTGTTCCATCAGATAAACAAAATATGTTTTTGATATTGCTGAAATAATACTTTAAATACACTTAATTGGTGTAATTTATCTTTTTGCCCCATGGCTGGGAGAGCTTTATTCAATAAAGCCTCAACATTAAGCTGCGTTGGTTTGAATCATACTCAAATATGCATGATAGCTTTGCTATCACATTGATTTCCTCTTTCATGATTCATACCTTGTACTGTTGAATATTTTCTGTGATATTTTTCGGATCTAATTGAACATTGTTTGTCATACAATTTCATTCATGGCTTAATTTTTCCCACTCTAAACTCAGTAGCCTTGGGGTTTGGATTGGTGATGTGTGACATGCAAATAATGAATGCAATACTGTGCAATACAATGTTTGATCTACATTTCCCCTGGTGATTAACATTAGCTATACTATCTTAAAAAAAAAAGATTGAAATACAGAATAGCCTAAATGAAATAAGAATGCTTGGGAATTTAGGGAAATGAAATATAGTTATATAAGAAAATATATCCAAATAATTTTCCTTTATTGAATCATCATTTCAATATTTCAGCCAATAACTTTGTTGATCATTTTGTTATAGTTATTTTCCAGCCTTTTAGACAATTAATAGCTGTTATTACAGTTGAATCCATACCCAAAACCTTTGGGTTCAAGGATCATTCAAGCAAGTCTATGGGGCCGATACAATGTTTGTTGCATCATTTGCATTTCATTTGCATGCGATTGTAATGGTAACAGCTATTGTCTTTGGTTTTTCCACTTTCCTGATGGGTCAATGACCTGAATACTCGGGAATTACTTGCAATGATAAAAATAGGAAAAAACATGTCCAAATCTATGAATAAGTTGCATGCAAATCTCAACTATGAAGGGAAATAAATAATACTGCTATGGTGGTTGTAAGTCTAGACAACTGATAATGAATGAGCTGTGTACTATACCAACACTTGTGCACTAATTATTACACAAAACCATGTTCATATTCAATCAGAATTTCTTCACATGATTTTCTCTTTTTTTAACAGATGTGTCCCAAGCCATTGATCCATCATTGTTAGCTAATCAGATGAAGCTTAAGCGGAAAAAGCTTGAAGATGACTTAAATGAAAGGCTTGCAATTAGACCTGGACCTTTAGAGCTTGTAAAGGACAATATCTTGGAACAAGGAACTGCTGTTGGGCTTGCAATTCAAGAAGGAAATATAGACTATACAGAAACAGCTAAATCACACTTGCTTGAACCAATATCTCCAGAGTCATTGGATGGGTCTCCTGAACCCTCTCCTGAGGGAAACTCCTTCACTTCTCAAATTTCACCAACTTCTGTAGCAGAATTTCTCAACCAAAACAAATTTAACAGAACGTCGTCTCAAGGATCTCGGCCTTTAGATGGCAAACCTGCTGAAGAATCACAAGGTTTAAAGAAAGAAGGAAGGTCAAGAAAAAAGTCACCCAAGCCAAAGTTCAAAAAGTACAAATATCATGAATACAGACCTCCAAATGGGGAACTTCAAAAGAGTAATTTGCCTATGGATTCACCATATGCATTAATGCTCCAGCAACAACAACTTTACTTGCAGCTTCAAGTGTTGTATCAGAACTATCCTCAGTTTGTTAGTCTGCCATCAATACCAGAAAATACTGTTAAAATATCAAACAATAATAACAACAATGTAGATAATGAAAAGCCAGTGAAGATAGAAGACATGCGTGTTGTGGATATGAGGAAAGAACTCAAGATGAGGGGTTTACCTGTTTCAGGATCGAAAACAGATTTAATAGAAAGGTTAAAGGCCTCTCTGTGTTTTTCTGCTGAACAAGGAGCTAATCCCCAAGAAAATTCATCAAATGAGTCAATGGAGGGCAACCAATGTTCTGTAGCAAATTCTATGACATCTGGCTCTCCTGTCCCTGTATCTAGTGTAGCACCAACAATAATCAATGGACACACTAAGTTAGGGAGGTCAAATTCTCTTCCAGCACATGAAGCTAGACTTCAGCAAGTTCAAATGCAGTTAATGGCAAACTGCAAGAAGTTACAGACCCAGCTTCCTCCAGAGGTACAACAACAGCTACAGCATCTACAGTACCTCAACTTGCAAACACACTTGCAACAATTACGTGTTCAACCTCAAACCAATATCCAACCCAAACCAATTCAGTTTGAAATGCAGACAAGCAGTTCTCAATCACCTGTGTCCGTTGCAAATCAACAACAGCAAATTGCAACTATGGCACCAATCAAAAAAGAACTGAATATTACTGACAGTTGTGTTTTTAGCCAGCAACCACACCAGCAAACTACAGGACAAGTGTTTACTCACCCTACAACTACAAGTGGAGCTCAGACACCATTCTTCTCACATCCTTTGTCAACTAATCAGCCAAGCCCTGTGATAACTATGACACAGGCTATACCATCTCTTACTACAAACAGTGCTGCTAATTTAGAACAGCAGAAACACATGCAAAACTTTTTACCTGCACAATCACAAGGATTACTGCATCTGCAGGCAGAAGCAAATAAATTGAACATTGCCGCTAGTCATAGTGAACCAGATCTTAGTCATATGGATAAACTGGATGGTTGGAATCAAGGAATGAAACCTTTTACACATGATTGTATTTCACCTTCTCATGGTTCTCCTTGTCAGACACCCAACATGTTTGCACCACCTGTGCAGCACCATTTGGAGCACAAATCCAGGCCAGTTGAACCTATTGAATACAACCCAGCAAGAGTAAAGCCTGATAATATGCAAAGGTCATATTCTGAACACACACAAGAAGATGGTGGTATCATGATGCATACTGTGGGACAAGAATCAGAGAAGCAGCATTCCATGTCTGAACCTGCTAACCCATTTGTCCACAGACGATCATGTTCACTCCCTTCAGGCCAGCTGTTCTTTGATCATGTCAACCCACCACCAAGTTATGAGGCCCACATGGCTGCTCAGATGCATAGAAAACTGAGTCAGGAACATATTTATCAACCACCACAGCAACAAGCTGTTACTGTTAAATCTGAGGACATGGATTTAGGAATGGATGCTCAGCAGGATAGAGAGTTAACCCAAGAATTACAAAGGGTAAGTTAACACTCAATATAGTTGGTATTGTTATTAAAACTCTAATGAAATTCGACTTGTACCTTAACAGGATTGTTAAAATTATGATTGTTTGATATTTATGTTTATCTTTATCCACTTTTCTATGCTTCACAGGCCATGATGAAGCCAGATTTGGGTCTGGATAATGATGAAATCCTGGAAATTCTTGGAGGTAATTCTTGAATAATTCTAAAATTACAGAATATAAAGAAGAGGAGACGTAAGACAAATGAACAAACAATATTAAATTGTATTTATACAAATTACGAAACCACTGTAATTGTAAATCTGATATTTTGATTGGTTGGGAATGTGTGCTTTATGAGAGAACACAGCTGGCAGCATGTATGAACACTTTGTTATTTATTTATTTTAATCCAATATGAAGTTATTCCAATTTATATTTTATAAAAGAAATGATAGAAATTGCTTCTGGTGTTATGTGCAGTTCATGATAAAGCACTTGGGCATTGGCAGAGTCGTGCTTTATCCACCATTATTTGAAGGTGAGGCATTTGTATAATAGTGATAACCTAACATCTTGAAAATGTCTTGTTTACAGCTTCTGTTGGTAGCTCTGTCAGTTCACCTGTTCATTCAACTGCAAACAAAGTTGTTATGAATTCACCATCAAATCAGCTGTCTCCACAAAGGTTTGTCCAGGTGGCTCCTCACATTCAACACAATACTACCACTCCCAAATCTCCAAGTACATCAGCCTTTCTGGGTGTTCATAACTCACCAGGTAACAACCAACAGTTTCAAGGAAGGTTATCAAGAAGCTGTGAAGATGTTGCAGGTTTAACAAATTATAATAATCTTAACAATGTCAATGTGAAACAAGGTATGCAGTCAAGTGCTGAGGGCAGCTTTGCTGACTTGGATTCTATTATAATGAGTCCAGCATCACCAATGAGAATAGATTCTGATGCAGACCACCTCATGCCAATGTCCAATAGTATACCAATACCCAGTAATTATGTTCATAAAAGTGATACTTTGAGCTGGCTAGATTTGAGTAATTCACCTGTTATGACATCACCTACTGGAGCTGCGACAGAAGTGACTTATGTGAATAGAGCTTCCCCACCACCTATACTGTATGGAGCATCACCATCTCTTCATAGTGAACAATTTCCTCTCTCTCTCTTTGAACTTGATGGGACAGGGTCTAATAACTTGTCTCATGACTTTTCAGAAGCTATGGATTTCTGTGTATAGCATATAGCTGCTGTTCATATTAATAGGAATTGGAGTAAATCCTAAAATAAAACAAATTAGTAAGTAAGCATAAGTATGTGCTGTGTACATGTCCATGCCATAGCAGATAATCTAAGGTGAGTCTGTTACAGGTATGATGTACTTAAGCACTTCTACACAAATTAGTATATGTTAGCTTTAACCAAAACTATTTCTTTTATTGATACTTTAACTAGCTGTATAGAATCTGTATTTTCTCCTGATGAATATTCTAATCGTGCAGTCATTTCTATCATCACAATTATTGCTGTTCAACATTCCCTTACTGGTCATCATCATCAGCAGCAGGAACACTACTGTCCTTGGAATATTCATCAAGTGTTTTCATACATTAAAGTTTGATTGGATAAAAACTTTTTAATGGCATTTTTCAAATGATTAGTCATAGTATATAATCAATGAAATCAGGAAGTATCTTAAAAGTTTGTTGAGTTTAACTAATACATAATTTTACAGTAGTGTTTAAAAGTGAGATATCACACAAAAAGGCATTATATGTGAGCACATTTTCAGAATATTTTTTTCATATAATATGGCCATCTTCCTAATGTCATATGTGTGGCCATTCTCACTAGAAAATGAAAAAGTACCAACTGATGTTCTAGCAGGGATGGCAATGAAGAGGATAACAGTGAAATTCAAAAAAGCATGCATAATTGTTCTGGCATTGCATTCCTCAATTCTTTTGGAAGCATAACGTCTCTGGAGCCCTGGGAGAGGGATGGTGGAAAATGAGAATTCCTTAAAAAGGCGGTTAAAAATAAGACATGCTAGAAACCCTAGCAAAAAGGTTTTTCCTGTGCTAAACAAGAAGACAGAAATGCATTCATGCTCTCTCACAACTAATAAATTGGCCATTACCAAAAACCACTTGAAAACAAAATATGCTTCACTTGTAATGCACAAAGTTTTTAATAAAAGGCTTTGTGCTAAACCAAATGTATTCTTTTCATTATGCATGAAGCTTTGTGTGTGACAAGTGAAGCAGATTGATCTAGGAAGTGCATTCTAGAAGTGGTCACCATTTGAGTTCAAAATGTTTAATATGAATGATTAATTTTGCATATAGGATATTATTTATAATGTATTAGAGTTCTAGAAGTTTCTTTAAAACGGTAGTTGCTTGAGAAAGTTTTTTATGAATGATAATTACTCAGGAAACCTAAATGCTGTTCTATTTCTGGTATCAGATTCATTATATTCACATATTATTGTCATTCATGTAAGACCCGGTCTAGCATTTTTATGTAAGTATTTAATGGATAAAAATATCAAAAGATATGATGTATCTGTGCAAATGATGTTCTATGTATCTATAGGTAATGTTTTCAAAACAAAAAGTGATGATTAAAATATGAAAAAGAATAGAATAATTTACAAATAATTATTTGCTTAGTTTTTGAATTAAAAATACAAATGTTTTGAAAAAGTCCCAACAGCCAGGTTCACACAGCATCATCATAACTAAATGTGCTGCAAACCACAAGAACATAAGCAGTCAATCGTAAGCCACAGCCACATGCAGTCAGTGACTGCCTATTTTCTTTAGTAACCGGAATCTCTGTGGTACTATTACTGTTTAAAATATTTTATATAGACCAAAATTGCAAAACTCCCAACTAATGTGAGGCTTAAACTAGTGAACAAAGGGATCATCCATGACTAAATCACAGTAGATCTTTTGTTCACAAGTTAAGCCTCACATTAGTTTGAGTTTGACATTTGGTCTATTGTTCAGTGGAAAATAGACAAAAATGGCTTTGTCTTTTCAAATTGCTCATAACACAGATTAACAATGTAACAAGGAATAAGATTCTTTTTGCATCCTAAATATCTCCAACGCTATTGCATATAATGTGAGTGCAAATCATTGCATTCATTGCAAAACAATAAGGGGCCGTTCATTTTTTATCCCCTCTGTAAG
>OCZR010170583.1:0-14316 GCA_900234385.1 Anemonia viridis | reverse complement strand
TCCCGCGCTTTCTCTGTGACGACTCTGGTGAACTGTGATTGGACAAACATAGTTTAGATTGACATGTTATTCCCGCCACAGAGGCAGAAACCTGACGGTTGCCCCTAGAAACGTCAAAAATTTCACGTGGAAACATGTTCTTCAGGCATTAGCAACACACCGTTGAGTCGCCAACAACAAAGGCGAGAAAAATGTACGTTGCACACTCTATTGCAAATAGCTGTATTGTGTAGTCTATGGTGTCGATTAGTTTCATTTCTTTTTCATTTAATCTCTGTGTTTTCTTCATAATCTTACATTAATCTTAATCTTATCTTAGGTTTTCAGGCATGAATGAAGCTAGGTTGTAACAGTACCACATCCATCTCTGATCTCTTCAGCTGGCTAACGGTAATGGGCAAATTCATAAAAAGACTTTATATTTGAGGGAAATCTTTGACAGGAAATAATTCAAAGGTTCATGTATGGTGCTTTCATGACTCTACTAAATAATGATTTAAAAATCTTTTCATTACCGTGGTGCTCATCTTCTGTCCATACTCATTAATAAGCATTACAGGATCCTTGTCTGGTGGGGCGGACAGCTGGTTATTTTTAGGCAGCTTCTTACGGTTTTGACGTTTAGGGAATCGTCTGTGGGGAAGGGAGGTTGGAAGACCTGATGGAAGGCTGGATGGTCCTGTTGGACTCATTGTACCTGCGTACCCAGAATGGTATGCACCAGGTTCTGAGAAAATGGAAAAAATATCATCAATTTAAAAATAACTGCAGCTATAAAATCTAGCACTTTGGTTGCTTAGGGAAGCATGCATACATGCTTTATGAGAAGACAAAGTACTGTACTTTATATCTGATGAAGGAATTTAAGATCTTGCGAGGCTGCTGTACTGAACATAACGTGCTACCAACTTGTGCATGCTTTATACTCTACAGTATGTATAACACAAAGCAGGCATGTGTATTTTCTATTTATTTATTACAATTCAATCTTGGTGTGCAACACAACCCAATTATGATAAGTGCAAAAGTATCAAAATAACCGCTATTTATCAGAGTGTGTTTCTCATCAGTTGTTTGATCAAGAATGTGAGCTTTACTGACATATGTTTTCAAAGCCTCAAGGCTTTCGTGATTGTGTTTTGAGTGAACTGATTTTCATTCTTTCATTTCCAGGTGTGAAAACCCCTAACAAAATGGAACCACAACGACAAACAAAGAATATTACTTGCGGTTTGTAAGAAAGATATTATAATTTAACCAGAGACAAGTCTAAAAGTGGTTTTTTATCGCTAACAACGAGTGCTTTCATGTTAATTGTCTGTCAAACCAGCTGACAGTTGTGGGCTGCTGCTGCTGTTATTGTTTTCCCTTCAAAAACAAAACACGTTTGTTAGCGAAATTCAAACCCGAAACTGACTGAACCAAGCCACAAAGTATCCCTGAACACAAACTACAAACCTCTACAACGACTGCTAATTCGGAATACAAGATTCATGAGTATATAACGACCAAAACAAAACCATAAAATCCTCATCAAAGTATTGTCGACCACATTGTACAATACAAGGCCGTATTGGTTCAATGCCAAGGCGCGTTAATAAGAAATTTTTACCTTGTGTCAACGCTCTCAGTGCAAGATCAGCAGCATATTCTTTGGCGTCTTTCTTTGTAGCTGCCGTGGCAGTGTCGTAACGGCTTTCTCCTATCATAACACGGGCAGAGTATTGAGGACTATGAGGAGGTCCTGTTGGATCCAACATCTCGTATTCAACTCCAACACCGTTCACGTCTCCGTATTCTTTCAGTGCCGCTCTAGCGTTTTTATTCACGAAATTACCAAACATTTCTCCTCGAGGGAACAGAGAATTGATTGAGCAAGCTCGTGATGAAAAACTCCACTGATTTTCCACTAAGAAGCGAGGCAAAAGATTGGTTTTCCTTATTTGTTGTTCACTCAGCACATGGATCCAAGAGTTAATCAAACAGACTGGGATCCAACCTCCCTCAAACGTCACACGGTCAAGGCGGATGTGAGATCTTTTGAAAATACTTGGTTCAAATAATCATTTAGTTTTCGGTTTTGAGTACACTCGCTTTCATAATCAAAGCTTCAGGACATGTTAAAGACATTTTTAACGAATATCACGTCTGGAATGATGTTTTGTTTATGAATGTTTGGGCTCCCTGTGGCGTTTAACTACAAAAGACAGACAGACAGACAGACAGACACCCAAAAGTTTGAGCAACCAACGCGAAGTGCTTGCCTGTTATTTCCACTTAAAAAACCTCTAGTCTTTTTTACATTTACATTAACATTTATCATAATACAAGCTTTCCCTCTCTGCGAGGGTTATATGCTCGGATTTGTCAGGTTCATGAGTTCTTAATATTCCATCGTACACACCCCAGTACTCTTACAAACATTAAGGTTTAAGGGCTGCAGGTTATGTGGCGAGCAAATTGTTCCATTGTTTTATAGTTCTAGGTAGAAAACTGTATTGAAGATAGGTTTTCTTCTTGTCAGGAATTCTGAAGGATTTGGCGTGAGTATTTTTTCAAGTGTATTCCTATAGAGGAAGTGGAATCAGGGCAGTTCAAGGGGGGTGTGGTAACCTGAGTATCAGGTCCTCGAAGGCCTCATTTTCTGCCTCCCCCTTCCTGTACCAGGGCAGATCCATCCAAGAAATATAGGGGGCTTGACAAAATTTTGCAAGACAACAGTAAAGTTGAGGGGGGGCTAGGATTCAAAATCATAAAAGATTAGGTGGGAAATGTGAGTGCAAAAGGGGTAAATGAGGTTGGAGAGGGGGGCTACAGCCCCACTTTGCCCCTCCCTTGATCTGCCCTTGGGTAATATGGAATCTAACCCAATAAAATTAAGCAAGCTGTAATATTAAATAAAATACACTTTATTTGAAACATTCCAAATACAAAGTGAACACGGGAAAGGTTTGAGGCTAATGCTTAGCACTGAGTTTCATGTTACAGTACAAAGTATGCGGTAAATACAGCAGGATGTGAAGTAAAAGATCAAAAGGTTATGCCATGAAACTTAGTTTACCTACACACACACACGCATTAAATAGGTGACAGTAAAGAAGATCTTGAATGTTGACCTTCATAGACTACCGGTACATAAAATAATGCACAATGAAGACTGTTTGTTAACTACAGCAAATTTAGGGCCAATTTCTTTACCACTAACCCATAAATATAAAACCAATCCATGTCCACCTTTTCTCACACTAAGCTGCTAAATATATACACAATTTATTTTTATTTCATTAAGTAATAATTTTAACTTTTTTTTCATAAATTTGAATTTTTTCTTCTATTTTTTTGCTTGTCCTGCATCGACTTTGTCAGAGTTGAGCAGATTATTTTAGTGAAGATAATGCACCCCTAGATGACCTATGTATAACATCATTAGCAATATTTATTCATATGGCCCACACAAGCCTTGATGGCTAGGTAGTACCATAGTTAATAGAGTGGAATGGTTAGGAAAGATATTGTTATAGGTCTTTGTTTACTTTTTTCAAGCGTCACTGTGCACAATCTTTTGTTTCACCATTGTTTTACTCTTGTTGGCAATGGCTGAAAAAAGAGACCAAAATCTTTCTTTTGGCTGCTAGTTCAGAGTGCTAGAGATATTTAAATATTCCTTACAATAATCCCTAAGACAAAGTATATGTTTACTTATTTTGCAATTTCGGATGAGCATAAGTCAAAAGTTGTGCACGGTCAAGACCGGTTGAACATGAACAAAGACCTATAACAATAGGTTTCCCAACCATTCCCTTCTATTAACTATGGTAGTACAGGAAAAAAATAAAGCATTTGGACTGCAAGGCTTTTGTTAATCCCTCAGTACAGAACACAGTGACTACACAGCAGTCAAACTGGATATAATTTTGTCTATAACAAGGACTTGTAATTTTATCTCTGGCTTCAATTTTATAGAATACCTAATAATATAATATACAAAATTCATTTGGCATTCTTCTTCTGCCAGAATTCTTATATTTTTTCAAGTGAGATAATAGTAGTAATGTTGATAGGATGTGCTTCTAGCACACATAATGAAAGAAGCACATTCTTCTGTCATTGCATATTTACACCAACATAACTGCTATACCATACTCAAGGTACACTATATAACCCATCTACACCATCCCAAAACCATACAATAATTTAATACATTACTCCATATGCTGACTATAGCTCTGGTAACAGATAAGTTTCCTCTGTTTCCACAGCAACTACTATCTGTAGTGGAGTCTGGGTTCTGTGAATAATCTTGGTCGTGGTAATTCTCCAAACATGTCTTCAGAATTTCCTTGAACACTTCTTGCTAGTGCTTTCATAGATTCCCCGATCTTACTCAATTCTGGTACTGTTATCTGGAGAAAAGCATCATATATAATAAGTTATTTATTGACAGTTACTTGATGAAAAGATTAATCATGGGCTGTAACTATGTGAGCACAAATTCTGACACCTTTCCCTAATCACAAACTGTAATTTTGCAAATAATGTGTTCCAGGAACCCCTCTCCCTTGTCATAAAATAATTCTTCAATATACTCACATGATTATGATCATCGTCATCTTCCCATGAATGTGATGTTTTAGTGCCAGTTGGAAGAGATATAGGCACAGATGTTGAGTATACATGTGGCTTCTTTACTGCTGCAAGGTTACGGAGCATTGGTGCTTCTGCCTCACTTTGAAAGCTGTTGTCTGCTTTTGAAAAAATGGATCAACTAATAAATAACCTGCACTGGTGTACAGAGGTCATTAAGCCATGATAAACACTTGGGGAAAGCACTCAGAAACTCTCAAACAACAAACTCACAACTCAAATGGAACTTACTGTTGTGATTTGTAAAGGAGCCAAGGTAAAAATCCTTGAATCAAGTGAAAGACCAAACAAACATCCGTAGCCTTCCAGCTTCAAATGAATGTTTTGTGTCTAACTGGTAAACTGGTGAGGAAAGCGGTCAACTAAGATCCCAAAGGTGTTAAATTGATAAGTTAACCAGCATTTGTCTCCTCTCCTTCTTCCACTAAAGGCCTAGCACTACTTACCACTACTTAGGTCCTCTTCTTCAGACTCAAAGAAAGGTTCACAATCATCTGTAAAGCCATCCAGAGCAAACATAGGGTCAGCATCAGTTGCAGTAGGTTGGGTCTTGACATGCACCTTATGATGGTGCGGTTGATGCCTTTGCCTGACAGGAGATTGATCTCCCGGTGATCCAACCATAAACCGAGATGGTTTTGAACTGTTTTCACTCTTTATGTGAGATGTTTTTGCAGGATATGCAGTTGGCTTCTTAAATTCAAGTCCATGAGAATGTTTTGGATCTTGTAATGAGTCTGACAGTGTTTCAGACATGGCTTCGTGTATTGAGCTTTGCATCAAGCGTTCTTCTGTGTCACTTAAAACACTGGAGAATAAAAATTAAGGCAGAGTCTTAATAGTCCTCTCTGAATGAGATATACATATATGAATTTGCTGCTGTATTTTGGGTTGACATCAGAGCCAAGGTGAAGGTCTAATGAATGATTTATTGATTTAACTATTTATCAATAATAATTTATTATTGCAGACATTTTTAGAGCAAAAGCAGCTTTTGTACTTTCTAAGCACGCCAGGTCAGCTGGCTCAAAAAATGAGACATTTAGATAAAACTTTATCAATATTTAACTGATCAAAGTCAAAATTCACAGCAAGATACAGTGATTAATTCCTAACAATCATATGTTTTTAGTTTTGCAATTTTGGTCGTTTTTGGCGGGAAAATGACGTAAAAAATATAAATATTGAAAAAGTTTTAACTAAATGTCTCATTTTTTGAGCCAGCTGACCCGGCGTGAAGAGAAAGTCAGAGAGGATGAAGAGGGAATCACTTGCAAAATGCGAGAAATAAATAGCTTTGCCATTTACCTAAAGATAGCGGCTTTATCTTGGAATGCCCTGGCTTTTAAGGAGGAATATAATTCTTGTTGTTTCGCAGTATATTCCTTTATTCTCTCATTCATCGCAATTTCCTCTGCCTTTAAGTATTTCTTGATTGATTCTTGGATAATATTCATGGAATGATTAAATTGCTCCTGACCAAGTAGCACTGGTGTACCTGTAAATGGAAAACAAACCAATTCTTTATAAGAATTATTAGCATCATTTATTATAATCACTGTCATTATGCATTACCAAAATCATCATCAAGTATCATCATCATCATCATTACCATCATCATCACCATCATCACCCCATCATCATCACCACCATCACCCTATCATCATCACCACCATCAACCTATCATCATCACCACCATCACCCTATCATCATCACCACCATCACCCTATCATCATCACCACCATCACCCCGACATTATCACCACTATCATCCCATTATTATCACCATCATTATAACCATTATCATCATAATCATTACTAAAATCATTACATCATAATCATTAATCATTTCACTTCTATAGTATTTGCTGATGAAGTGTTACCTTCTTCCTGTTCATCCTCTTTTGTTTTCTTCTTCAATATTATTCTGAAAGCTGGTGAGAAATCAGGTGAACTTTCCAGCTTCTTGATCACTTCAGGATTGCTCTAAAACAACCAAAGAAAAGAACATGAAATAATAATTTAAGAGAGAACTAAAACTACTATTTTCGGCAGTATTTATCTACTTTATGCTTTTCTTTTGTGTACTGTACACGCATATTATGGAGTATCTTAAGTGCTCTACATGTATATTGAATTGATTTGAACAATGCTGGCATAGGATGACTGTTGTTATCAGTGACATCAGGATAAAAGAAAGGAATGGACATATACGTATCATATTCTAAGGTCAAGGCATTAGACACAGGAAACAGTTATTAGTTCTACTAGGCTGACATTTTGTGGCAAAAAGCTTCTTTCTTCTTTTTTTCCACAAACATCCTTAATGACAACTAACTAAAGCTACAGAACTATTGCATATTCATTGAATCCACACTAATTTTGTCTAAATGCCTAAATCATTTACAGTTAAATATTTGTAATGCAGTGGCATCTGACATCTAAAAGACAAATAAGGAGAGCTGCCAAAAAATATTAATGTGTTTATGAAAAAGCATTGAAGCTTTAAAATAAATTTTTTTCTAAAAATAATTACTAAATATGAAAATTTATCTGTGCTGAAACTCAAACTCATGCCCAGTTATCTCGTTTCCTAATCTCTTTCATTCTCTAGCTCTCTCTCTCTCTTTTTATCCTCTGTCTTAGGATCTCTTCTTTCCAGAATTAGGTTTTTCCTAATTTGTGTTTACAAGCTTTAAACATGTCAAAAATATGAATACATCTACTTGATGAATATAGAACTTTCAAAATCTTATTCTAATTTCATTCAAGCCAAGTAAATTGCTGAAAACTAATTATTCAAATTTTATTTCAAAACAATATTTTTATCTATTTGGTTTTTCCTCTTTAGGTACTTTAGTTTAGGATTTAAATAATAGTCATGTATGAAGACACATGCAATACATGTAGATCACTTCAAAAGCATAATACTAAAGACAGGCAATTGTGTTAACAGTTTTTGGCAATATTTTCACATTTTATTTAAAACTGTCTAATTTGTTTCTAATTAAAGAACAGCCAACATTAATTATTCATTCACATTTATCCCTCAGATAATAAAAATATATGAATTATGTACAATATAATATGCAATTTATTCAGCTATTATTATACTAAAACTTTTTTTTTTTAATTTTATGCGTCAGCTCTGGTTATACTTCTTTTTTATCATTCTTCTCTGATATAATTAAGTATATTTGATAAATTTAAGGATTTTTTTGGGAAATATTTTATTTTCTTGTATGTCAATAATAAACTTAAGAAAGAAAGATCAAATAGGGGTTTGGGAAGCGCTTCAATAGATTGTCACTACTTCTACTCTATCTAACTAGAAAGATATATATATTCTAAAGTTTTTACTTACCTCTAGCAGAGGGTTGACAAGAACCCTGTCAAATCCCTTCACAACATGAGTTGCATACACATCTGTTTCACACTTTATGCATCTATAAATATCCCAATCCTCTGCTGTGGACCTTTGAACCAGAGTATCTACCTCCTAATATAGCAAAATAATGTTATAAGTAAAACCTTATTAAGGTTGTACATGGAAATGAGGGGACATTTATATAGGTGAGAGAAAAAACTGTAACACTGATAATCCTGATTATAGATTATCAACTTGAACTTGACTATACCAAAAACCATAACATCACATGACATGACATACATTCCCAATTATTGAGGGTCTTCATGTGACGTCAAACTTCAGTATAATTTGTTTCATCTGAAAATTAAGTTCATTTTTGCCATGCAGATATTAGTAAAATTGCAAAGTTCCGTGAAGATTGCATGAAACGTCTTAAAGATATAATTTTTTGAAAACACGAAATTTCACCAAGGAAATGTATCTTGGCAGGCAAAATTTGCCTGTCAGCATATATTTCTCTGTTAAATTTCGTGTTTTTGAAAAATCAGAGCTTCGACAGTTTATGTGTGATGCTCATGAAACTTTGCTATTTTACTAATATCTGCTTGATAATTACGAATATGAACTCCATTTCCAGATAAAACGAAAGGATAAACTGAAAAACCTCAATAATATGTACAATGTATAGCTGGAATATACTTATTATGTTAATGAGTTTTGGAGAAATTTACTAATTGTGGAGGTTGCCATTATGCAATCATTTACTATGCTGAAACTCCATAAGGATTATCAAGAAATATTACAAATAATAATAGTAAAAGTTGACAAACTCATAGTCTAAAAATAACAAACTTTCTCAAATATCTATTGTTGCATCAGCCATTGGTTGGCGGGAATATAAATCATATCGACAACAAATCTTGCTTTTATCACCTGACTGCACTTTTGGACTGATAGTTTTACAATCAACATATAATATGATAACTACTCTACCATTTTTACATTGATAAAGCAAGCAGAGAATAAATAAGTTTGCTTGTGGCGCGATTATAATCTAACTGCTTAAAATTGCACGTATTTCTTGTACTAATCTGCAAGGACATTCATTAGGTATTCATGTCCAAAAACTGGCTTTGAAAAAAGGTTTCAAAACCTCTGAAAGCATAACTACAATAACCTTAGCACTATGAAGACTTTATTCAATATCTATTTATTTGTTTTTTACCTTTGTAATGCCTCCAACAGCAAGTTTGATCTCCAAAATATCTCCACAAAAGAAAGACGCAGTGCAAGACTCAGACACTAGTGTTTTCCCTTCTGCCTTTCTTTCTCCACCTTTTTGAGCGTGAATCGTAATATTCAAACACTTGCACTTCAGCTTATACATTTCCAAATACTCTTGATTCAATGAAAATGCATCAACCTTGGAGAATATTGTATATATTTTGCTGCAAATCCTGAAATAAGTGAAGAAATTAAACCTTTTGACAGTAAATTTGTTTCGTATATATGTTTCGCTGGATCTCGTGACAAATCTCGTGACTCCAAGATACAATTATTATTAACCAATCAGATTCATGTACGTTAAATAGACAGCCAATCAGCATTGAAAGAATAGAATTTTAACCAATCAGAATCAAGTACTTTTCCGTAGTCTTGACAGCCGAGGTCATGACGCCGGCGCGCGAGCGGCTGTTTCAATCCTATCTTTTTTTTATTCGTCAGATATATTTTACGTATTTCCTTTCCTTTTGTTTTATTTATAAACTATTTCAGTTTTCCTGCACACACACACACCACCACATGAAAAGCATCACGATGATCTGGTGATTAAATTTCGACACACAATCTACGCAGTTATTTCTAATATGATGAGAAAAAGATTAGGAAAAAAATAGCAAATTATCTCAAAAATTATGGAGAGATCAGTCGGGTGAGTCGTCGGGTGATGGTGTGATGTGGAAATTTAATCTTGAGCAAATAGAGGACAGCACGTACTGTTGTCAACCTTAAAACATCTTACATCCAAGAAATGAAAAAAATAAAGGTGGGAAAGCATCAATACTTTCATCTTTTTCGATGATTGAAACATTGACAATCATTGAAGAGCATCTCACATTAATTTACAACTTGCTATAGACTTTTTTGGCTGTCCCAAACCGGGGACTTTTCTGTTATAAGTATAATAGTTTTTAACTAAATAGTATAAATAGTTCAGAAAATTTCTTACCTTCATTTTTTCCTTCATTTTTTTGCCTGGTCCCCGCTCTCTTTTTTATCGAGCATTTATTTCCCTAACCCACCGGGCAGCTAGCTAGGTACTTCCCCCCATAGTCCCCCATACAGCAGCTTCCCCTTGCTCCCCGAACTTTACTCTGCATTGTCGTCGATCTCTCGGAATATGTTCGGTTTATGTTCGGAAAGCAGTTGGATTATTGTTCAGTGTTGTGAAGGGAAGTCAAATGTGGGCGTCTTCGAATCCTTATTTAAGCTTGAATGTAAGTATTATGAGGTATTATGAAAGATATATTTCAATTTATTTATTATTCATCCATAGGTTAGAGCGTAAGAACAAAAAAACGGCTGGACGCTGAAAAGCCCCGATTACTTTTTCCATTTCAAAATTGGCCATGTTTATCCAAGATGGCCGACTTTTGTCATTGTTTAACGATTTAGTCAAGCTTTTTGAATTTCAGTATTTAAACGGAAGAAAACTCGATCTCTTATTCGTTTTTTTTAAACCATTTAGCTCAACCTACTTTTCCTTATCGCGCTTTGAATTCATTTGGCTTCAGTTTTGAGTAAATATCGGTTTGGTCCAAGTTTGGCCATTGCCATCTATTGTTCTGCTGTACCATCTCGACATCTTTATTCATATTCATCGTTATTGTTTTCAGGATTTAATGCTTTGTTTTCACCATGGAAGACACAATAATGGAAGTGAATCTTTGTCCATCTAGTAATTTTGGCCAAGCCTCTTGTTCTGTCCACCATGATGGAAGTAAAGATTCAATGTTCTCCAAAATTGAAAATCAAGCTGTTGTACGACTTGAACACTCAGTCACTGCTGTTTGTCCTGAGAATGGAGAAATTCAATATACAACTATCATTCTTGATAAAAACATTGAATACACTGAAAACATTGTGCACAGCAGAACACTTCCAACAGCTGGACATAGTATCAATAAATTTGAATTTAATGCAAGAGGTAATAATTTACCAACAGTTCATAAATCACTTCTCCAAAAGCATACTACTAGTTATGGACCAAAACTATACAATATCAACAAAACATCAAGGTATGTTTTCCCTGGACAAAACGGTCTGGCGGCATCAACAAAAGTTGCTCCTGGTGAATTATCTAGAAGCAGGAAAAGAAAAAATCCTGATGAATTGGATTCAGAAATTAGAAATGAAAAGAAATCAAGAAAGAACAAACAATGGTCGGAGACAAGTATGCAGGAGGCAATGACAGCTGTTCGTAATGGCATGCGCGTAAGAAGAGCAGCAAAAGTGTTTGCAGTGCCGCGTACTACGCTTAAGTATAAGTTAAATGGCAGATCATCACTGTCACATAATACAGACCCGTCAATAAATAATCTCAGTGAAAAGGTGACCAAGGTAACAAAAGAATACATGGAGGCAAAGCAAGTAAAGATGAAAAGTTTGTCACCTGAAGGAAAACAGATAGAGGACAAAATCAGTCCTGAAACAGCACAGAAAAACACTGATACCAAGCAACCATCTGTGACATCACATGAGAAGAATAAAGTAAAGTCATCAAGTCAGCCTGTACCTGTACAGCATACGAGAAGTTTAAGATCAAATTCCAACTGTTTTGAGAAAAAGGTTGTTATACCACTGGGAAAAATAAGTGAGATTAGCAAAAAGCCTGTTAATCCACCACCAGATAAAAGTGTCAAAGAAACAAGTAATACTACTGACTTAAAACAGAAAAATTGTAAGACAAGTCAGTCTGCCAGTGGTAAAAATTTGAAAAGCAGGAAAGAACAAAAGATTAGCAAAAAAGTAAAATATGAAGAGAAAAAATGTTTCAAACTATGGTCAAAAGACAGCATGAAGAAAGCTATTCAGGCAGTTGAAAAAGGTTCCAAAATAAGAGTAGCTGCTAACAAGTTTGGAATTCCACGGTCAACTCTTGGTAGAAGAATAGCTAATGCTGCTTTCAAAAGAACCCATTCCTTTGCCAAAAGTGATGGTCAAACAAGTGTTTCTGGTACACAATTCATGAGAGTTCGACAGTCACCAAGAATTCAGAAAACATCATTAGCACCAGATGCAGCTCAGAGTGCTTCAGGAATACAACCTTCCGATGATAAGTCTTTGTTGAGTGCAAAAGAAGAAAGAATAAAAGTAGAAAAAGAAGTCAGCCTAGAAGGCAAAACTGGTGCAGCCAAGGCTAAGAATGGGCATAAGGTGAATTGGTCTGAAGAATCCATGGAGAAAGCCTTAGAAGCTGTTGAACAGGGAATGTCTTTAGGTTCCGCTGCAAAGAAGTTCAACTTACCCCAAGCAAGTCTGAAAACAAGAAAGTATCGAGATGGCATAAACACAAGGAGTGCAGGTCCAGAGCCTTGTATCAGTGCAGAAGACGAGGATCAAATTGTGAAGTATGTGAATGACTGTGCAACATTTGGGATTGTAAATGTAAAACAAGTTGCTTTATTGCTCACTGCAGAAGCAGCTGAAAAGGAACTCATCTGGGATGTCAAGAAGCAAGGCTTACCACCTGATGAGTGGTGGGATTCATTTTGTTCAAGAAGAGGAAGCCACTTCAAGAATGTTGACTTGATACAACCACACAAAACAATACAGTTGACAGAAGCCAGGCTGAGTTTGTTCTATGATAAACTCTCTGCTATCAAGAACACTAGCCAGTATCACAAAGCTCTCGTCAACTGTAGTGACTGCAGAACATTTACAGTCCAGGAGTTCAAGTATGATCTTGATAATGTTACGCAGTGGGTAAATGACACCCATGGTGAAAATGCATGTGCATGTAGAAGACCAGAGGTAGATCCTGCGAATAAGTCTGTCTCTACAATCTGCTGCGCAAGTGCTGCAGGTAACAGCATTCCACCAATGTTTGTTTACCACACAGAAAACAACTATAAGATACCAGCTACTGGTTTAGTTGGGCCATTTGGTGCACTACATTATGTACATGATGTTAATGATTTGACCAGAAAAAGTGATTTTTACTTCAAATGGTTTGAGGAAGTTTTTCTTAAGTATGTACCTCAGAGCAGGCCTTTGATTATGCTGTTTGATCCAGACTCTGCTTTTATTACCCCAGAATTCATCCAACTTGCTCAGAAGAATGATATCATGCTTCTAGGCCTGCCGCCATGCTCCGCTCACATCACACAGCCATTGAACAGGACAGTTTTCCCAGCACTAAAGAAAGGCTTCACCTTCACATCATCTTTGTTTAAAAGAATATTTGTCAAGGGAGTAAACTTCAATAACTTTGCACGTTGCTTCAAAGTGGCCTGGAATTCATCTGTTGATGCAGTCGTGATAAAGAAAGGTTTTGCTAGAACAGGAATCCATCCTGTTGACAGAAGAGTGCTTCTCAAGTTCAATCCATTCTGAATACTAAGAGGAACATTATTTTGAAGTCTAAGACCTTTTAAAAGAACATTGAATGCCCAGTTCTGACCATTATGCAGCACACTTTTGTTATTGTTATCATTTGCACAAGAGCAAAGCAACTTTTGTTCGCAGTGCGCAAAGCATGATGGTCAAAACTGGGCTTTTAATCAAATATAATTTTATTGTAAGATGTTGGCATTTTAAATGTCATTTATTATTATAAATATTTATTTATATAGTTACAATCATGTACAGTCCTTTGATGCGATTCTCAATACTCTGCAAACTCGAGGGACTCCAAGTTAAACCCGGACATTTCCATGTCTTGTTTGCTTTCAATAAAAACTAATCAGTTAGTATCTTTAAAATGTTTGACTGGGAGCAGTGGAAAACCAAATTCCTCTGGGCAACTGCTACTACCAAGTTTGCAGAACATTGAGAATAATTATTGCAGTAAATTAAGGAAGGGAGGTATTTCATTGTTGTTCCTGTTTTGTTCCTTATTCTTTTACATAAATACTTTGACACCAACTCTTGACACCAAAGGTCCTTATCATTGAAAATTGCCAGCCACATAATAAACAGTAGCCAGCACAGGGGGAGGATAGCACAAGGCAGGGGTTTGGTGAATGATGAGAACAAGGATTACTTTAACCATTTTTCTTCAGTTGACACCCCCCCCCCCCC
>OCZR010170153.1:0-10703 GCA_900234385.1 Anemonia viridis | reverse complement strand
TAACTGAATGATTGTTTTAGATGTTGTTAAAGTTTTATGGCAATTGCAGGGCGCAAAAGTTATGAGTCCAAAATCGACATAAGCGATTCGGCCATTCGGAAATACCGAGTCACCTTAAATCATCCATGAAGCCACAAAAATGTTTTTTTTTTCGTACTATATTGTCACGATGAAAAAGGATTCTGATAGATGTATGTTGATCATCGCAGTGAATGAGCGATCTAAACGAACGCTGTAAATAAAGACTTGAAAAAATGATTTCAAGCTTCAACGGGAATCGAACCCATGACCTCCGCAAAAAGGATTCTGTAAACTTTCTGACCTTGCTATAAATCTTTGATGACTGCAGTGCTTCACGGTAAGTGGCAATGGGTCTTTAACTTGGATTCATATGATGCTTGGAATGATAGCTGGTCAGCAGTATTATAATAGCTACTACTACATAGCAATAGCCATGCTCAATTGCTCTTGCTCAACCACATGGTTTGCTTTGCCATTGCTGTTTGCTTTGCTTGTGACATTCACCTGTGTACTCATTTTGCCCACACCCTTCCCTCCTTGGACCCTGGATGTGGTAAGTACTGTGTATAAACAATTCCACTGTAAATAATAATTACAGTGTGACAGGTGCCAAGGTAGACCCATGGTGAGGGTGATATGGTCACCTCTTGCTAGTTACTAGCCTTGCTTTTATGTTATCCATGTTGCTGCTAGGAACAGTCACACTACCCTCCATCCATCCTCTTAGAAGTGACAAGTTGACAATTGTGACTGCATGTCTTATCATATTTTTCATACTCTAATAAAAGTAACGTAATCTTTATTATTTTCTAATTTCAGCTTGTCGTATCAAAGTCTTGGTGACTTTGTGAATGCAAAAGAGAGTTATAAAAAGGTAATATTAATATGGATTTATATTATGACACAGCAGGGCTTGAAATAACAACTGGTCAATCGACCATGTCTAGCCAGAATTGGAACTTGACAGGTCAAATCTTGCCAGTCATTTTTAATCTGTGACAGTATCATTGAGCCAGAAATGATTGATGACACTCAGGAAGTGTTGGGAAGTGCTTTATAACTGAACATAGCACGCACACTCGTTTTCTATTTCTTCAGTATTGCCACCCTATGCATGCACATATCGCTACAAAATCTGCTCCATCATGATCATGTTAACAATTAATTTTCTTGAAGGCAATTGAATTGGAGCCAGATAATGCATTCTACAAGAACAACCTTCAGATGGTAGAGGAGAAGTTATCTCAAGGTCAGACCTCAACTGGAGGTTCAATGGGAGGAGCTGGTGCTGGTGGTGCTGGGGCTGGAGGTCTGCCTGGAGGTACTGCACTGCAGTTGATTAATTTTTATTAGACAATATTTGTCTTCTTAGTCTTCTATGGACTTGAGAGCAGATTTCATTTGAGTATGAAAAGGCTAACACATGGCACGGTTGTATATTACAGTGTGGACACAACTGAATGTTGAATGCTTTCATTATGACAGAATGGCACTGACACAGTCGTGGCAAGGTGTAATTGGTGCCATAATTTAAAAAAAAAAGTGATTGTTCTATTTAAATATTTAATGTATTTCAACCATCATTACTGGATTCTGGACAAATGGAAAACACCAACCCAGGTGTTTTGTTTTCAAAATTGAACTGCATTTGGACATTCTGCAAGGAGTATATTAATCTACCATTATAATATCTTGTTTTTATGTTAGGAATGCCTAACTTAGGTGGTCTAGACTTTGGTTCACTGCTTTCAAACCCAGCAGTTATGAACATGGTGAGTGTAGGTCTATTGCAATCTTAGAATTTAAAAGTAAACAATAACATGAATAAACACTTTATAGAGTGTTGATAAAGTAATGACAGGTTCTGATTGGTTAAGAACACTGCTGTATGAATGTAAAGAGCACAGTGCTAATGCCATCATTGTGCATGCACATGGCTTTGTAATATTGTTGCTCTTCAATTTGTTATGTCATGCAGTGTGAATGGAAAAACGTTTTTTTATAAAACTATAAACTACAGAAGGGGGAGTTAGTATTCAGTAGGAACATAATAACAACACTTATTGACTTTGTTCATTAACCAAGATGCTAAGTTCATTTGTTCATTTCTCAGGCACAATCATTCATGCAGAGTCCACAAATGCAGCAAATGTAAGTTTGTCTTCTTTTTTTCATTCCCTTCATTGCTTTTCCCATCTGTTTTCTCCCATCTCAGAGCATGTTTCATCCCTTTGAGGATAGAATTTCTTTTCATGCATGCAAAGCTTTTTCTCTGTGTTCTCCTGTTTCCCTCCCTCCACAAAACCTAACACTCTTGCTTAGAACTCACCTCTATGGTCTTGGAATGCATTCCTTTACTCAGTACCCATGTACATGTACACACTTACATCAAACAAAATTATTGGGTTCACCAACATTTGAAGAAATAAGAAGGAATAAAGACATTATACAGAAGTCAAATAACACTCTCTTTTCTTCTTGTTTATCCATTTTTGCATAGCACACTAAATATGACCCAAGGTGCATGGCTTGAAAATTGGGTAAAACATTATGCCCAAGTTCAAGAGGTCTATTTGACTTTACTTGAAAATTATTTGTATGATATTTAAAAATATTTTGTTATTTTCCATAGGGTTGCTAGTGTGATGCAGGGGGGTGCTGGGCCAGCCGCAGCAGGACCAGGAGGAGGTGGTAATATGAGCAACCTCTTTCAAGCGTAAGTTTAATGAAATTCCATTAATCATTGCCTCCTAGATTTTTCTGTCCCCTGCATCCTAGAACAACAGTTACTGCTGTCATGCAACACTAAGTCTTCAAATCACTGCTATTTTCTCTCTCAGAGCTCAAATGTTTGGTGAACAACTGCAAGAAACTAACCCTGATCTCATGAGTGACTTACGGAGCCAAGCGCAGTCTGCTTTTAACACAAATAGTGATCCTGAAGATCCAAATGTAAATAACCAAAACAAACAGCCTGAAGAAAAAGGTAATAATCCTCAGTATCTAAACTTTTGCAAATAAAAGTCCTTTGTCTCAGTATTTGTTCATGTATGCTGAAAAAAGCACAGGCAGCCCAACCAGAATCAAGCACTTTTGCAACTTGCCCAACCAATATTGTTTTAGTGACTTATGAACAGGCACTATTGATGTATAAAAATTTTTAGTGTACACTAAAGAAACACACCATTATTGGCATGCAATGCAAATAAAAAATTACGCTTTTATCACACAGCGACCATTTTTATTCCTATGAGAACAAACGCCTTTGTTTGGAACTTTCTGAACACCTCAAAGCAAAGCCAAGGGGACCCAAGGGAATTAAAACGCATTGTTTGGGCCAATATGGCTGCCGCTTAATAAAAGCTAATATCTTACGTAATTGGCAGAATATGCTTCCCAGAAAACCTTGCTCTTATTGATTTTCATTTATTATCTGTTTCTACTTTATTTTTAGGTGATGGCAGTGGAAAAGAATGAAAAAATAGCCAAAAATTACATGAACAAATTTGTTGTGATGCAAACTCATAGTATTTATGAAAAAATTATAACAAAATAATTTAAAGAAAGAAATTGTCAGTAACAGTTCTTCCTTGAACATTTATTCCTTTTTTATGACAAATGTAATGAAAACTTTTTAACAGCTTATATTAGTAGCTGTAGTTTAAAATGCCATTAGAATTGAACAAGATTTGCATAGTGATGGTATATTTGAGTAATGTCATGACCTGGGGGACTCCGATCCCAATAACGGGCAGGGATGCCAGTCGTACCTTTTAGCGATTAATTTTTGTCATGGGGTGCAAAATGGATGCCATCTTGGAAAAGTCCTCTATATTACATAGCAACAGCAGCAAGGGAGGTAGAACAATGAATTTATTGAGAATTGGTGGACAGGTTTGGTGGGACAGGACAGTTGCTGTGATATAGAAAACATGAATATTTGTTAAATATTCTTTGTTTTCACGCATGTGGTGTCATGGCAACCAGGTTGCTGACACTTCATTTTTAGTAGAGAATCCCTTTAACAAAAGAATTTGCTGTTCATTTCTTATTTGAAGTATACTGATCTGGCTACCCAGTGGAGCAAAATGAATGCTAACAATGTGAAAATAAATTAGGGTAGTTATTGCTACCGGTATTTATGTTGGAGGGGTGGGCAAGGGAAATGTCCAAATTTGCCTAGCCCTATTTAAAACAAGCCAAAAGAATGCTGTATTCATAGAAATAAAATACATATTCATTTTTTCCTTTATCATGGCATTTAGTTTGTGGCCCACTCACTGTCATTTTAGATATTGATCCAATTTGTGTTAAGGACTGATTATGTTACAGGGGGCAGTGGAAATAGAAGAGGGTATATTTTTAAAGATCAGTGAAAAAAATTTTTTTTTAGGGGGGTACATTTTTTAAATGGTCAGAATTCGTTGGGGCTACATCTCTTTATTGCTTTGAAAGAGGGTAGGGTATGTTTTCTATTTAAGGATTTTAGAGGGCGGGTACAAATTCATTTTCCTTTTTCTGGGAAAAAAACACCATCCCCTCCCCCTGGTTCCCGCCGGCACAGTTCTCAGCATGAAATATGGACAAAATCATCCCAGTATTAACAGATTATCATTGTTTCCCAATTAAATGATTCTTTGAGTTTCATTCCCACTTCTTTAAAAAAGAAAACAAATGAAAAAATTAGAAATCAGAATTCTTGGAAAATCAGAGATACAAAGATATAATAGTTGTCCCTCTGAAAACATTTTTGGCATTAATAAATAAGGGGTAATCTTAAAAGTAAAAGGCTGAATATTTAAAAAAATCTTTTATAGGAAATCAACTAGAAGAACTTAGTAAGTAACATGCACTTGAATCTTAACATGCTATAAATTTGTAAATTGTAACAAAGTTTATAACGATCTCCCATATGGTCTAGCGGTTAGGATTCCTGGCTTTCACCCAGGCGGCCCGGGTTCGACTCCCGGTATGGGAACGTATGTTTTTGTTTTATAATGATCAATTTTTTCTTTTGCCTAAAAGTCCAAAATTGAATTTTGTTAGCCCTTATGAATAGATAATTCAATACCTCTTCTTGATAATTCTTCAAATTTATATTTTCGATCGCTAAAACTTTTCGAGAACAGTCCCGAACTATTTCCGAGTCTTAACCGATTGAGCCCCGAGCGTAATTAAGACCAGAAAGCGAATCTTTAACGCTTTAAAATAAATTCTTTTATCATCTGAATTATTATAAAAGTTCCTTAGAACTATTTGAAATAAATTTAGAAATATATATCCTTTTCAATCACACAAAATATTTCCTAGAAGAGTTCCGAATCGAGTTCGATTCTTAATCGAGCATGCTCCGACGCAATTTGGTCGAGAAAGCGTGGGCCGACCCACGTGTGATGGTATTGCAACAGATCCAGAAGGCGCTAAAGAAAAAATCTTTGACACGAAATATCTTCATTCATAGTGAACTTTAGGCCGAATTATTCAGTATTCTGGTAAAATATGCCTTCAGAAGCGGCCAAAAAGCGTCAAGCAAAGAAGAAGGCGGCAGCACAGTCAAGAGGGAAGTCAAAAGCGGCAGCAAATTCCAAAGATAACGAAATTTCAAACGGCGTTGCCAGTGAAAATGGCGTCCAGCAAGTTCTCGATATTTCTTCAAGAGCTTGTACCGGCGTTTTGGCCTCACATCCTTTAGCAAAGGATCTCAAAATTGAGAACTTTTCAATAACTTTTCATGGTGTTGAGCTACTGAAAGATGCCAAGTTAGAGTTGAACTGTGGTAGAAGATATGGATTTATTGGGCTGAACGGTTGTGGTAAGATTACGTTTTTTTTCCGGTATAAGTTTTGTAGTCAAAAATGTCGAAGTAAAGTCGCTGAGAAACGATTTTCGAAGAACTTCTTCTCGGCAAAGAAACTCATTTTCACCTTGTAACGTAAAAGCACATCATTATGTATATAATTCCATTTATTTAGGACTTACTTTGTAATTTTTTACCGGCTACTTAAGGGAAAATTTCTTGTTCTTTCTTGCTGTATTTCGTCATTGTCTTCTCTTCGTTTTCGATTTCACACTAAAGTTTTAAAATGCGTAAAACTCTATTTTTATCGGATGGTGAGTAAAAATAAGTTATTTTTCGAATTGTCATTTTCCGAAAGAGAAGTTTTTTTTTTAATTTAAAAATTTTAATCTAAAAAAATATGTCGAAAATATAAAAATATTCATGTAAACTTAATGAATGACCTGTTAAGTTTTGAAAATATTGATCTGTTTAAAATTAGACAGTGGAAATTAGTTTGTTTTTACTGTAAGAATTTTGTTCAATACTCACGAAAACTAGATAAGCTTATCATTTTTCATTTTTGTTTCAACTTTGTGTTCAGTAAGCTTTTAATCTTTAGAACGTAACATTGACTTTGGGACACTGATCTTTTTTCTGACCTTGGAAACTTCAAAACATCTGGGTTTATGGTTTCAATTATTCAACACAGAGCACCCTTAAAGTGATGGTGGTTGGAGTTTCCTTTTTTAATAGCCATAATACTCCAGTTTTAAGTTCTCTCATGCTCAATGTAACATTCGCCTCAATTGTGTATAAAATATTGGCACTGAGAGCACAAAACATGAAATTCCAAAGCAATTGTATTGTTCATTTGTCATGGAACCTTTTTCTTTTAGGTAAATCCACCATGTTGATGGCCATTGGTAAAAGAGAGATTCCCATCCCAGAACACTTTGATATTTTTCACTTGCATGGAGAAATAGAGGCTAGTGATAAAACTGCACTCCAGGCAGTTATGGAGGTTGATGAGGAGCGACACAGGCTGGAGCATGAGGCTGCTGAGCTAGCTCACCTTGGTGATGAAGCAAGTGATCGGTAAGATATTTGTTTCTTTTTGCATAGAAAACCATTGAAATGAATAGGCCTTTCTTGAATTCCTAAAACACATACTACAGTGTTGCTTGATTACAGACTCATTTACATGTACTTGGTGTTAGCAACATGGTCAAAACATTATTTTACAAACATCAATGGTAAAGTAAAGAATGCACCACTTTAAAATACAATGACTTTGAAATTCCACACACTTTCTCTGGAACACATGAATATGAACAAAATTTAGGCTTATTCTGAACTGCAGAAAATTTTTTCATGAATTTGAAAAAGGTCTAGTATAATAATCACAATTATTGTGATTAATTGAATGGCAATTGGAATGATGACATAAAAGGCCGAGTTTTAATACCAGCCTCATGACTCCTTGTGGGTTATGGGATGGTATGATGGACACATCCTTGAAGCGATACACTATGTGTAACTGACCTCTTGCCATTCATTGTATTTCTTTATGTGCCTATATGTCGGCTCACCTTTAAAAAATATCGGCCACATACAGTACCAAATGGTGTCAAATATTTTGCACTGACTTTTATTTTATAACTTATGTATTTTTATCCCAAATAAGACTAATGGAGTTATATGAGAGACTGGAGGAGCTGGATGCTGAAAAAGCTGAGGTTTTGGCTGCCGAGATTCTTCATGGACTGGGCTTCACGAAAACCATGCAAAACACAAGCACCAAAGACTTTTCTGGTGGCTGGAGAATGAGAATAGCATTAGCTAGAGCTTTATTTCTTAAACCTTCAGTTTTACTGCTTGATGAACCAACTAACCATTTGGATCTTGATGCTTGTGTATGGCTGGAGGAAGAGTTGAAAGAGTATGTTGTAATCCTGGCTTTTGATAGCTCTATTAATGTTAAATATTACCATGCATTTATTGGCAGAGTAGTTATTTGTTTAGGTAAAGCATAGTTTGAAGTTATATTTGGGATAAATACCACAAGTGGTATTTCAAAATTTCACTTGCAGCAGGTGAGTGAAGTTTGTGAACAATAAATATTTTGAAATATCATAAGTGATATTTATCCCAAATATCATTTACAAACCAAGCTATTATTTGTTTATATCGCAACCTAAGAAATTTCTTGGAGATTTCTGAAATACCTACAATGTAAGTATTTCAAATTCCAATGAAAGGCAAAGGCTTTTTGGAAGGCAAAAGTTGAGAACCAGGAGATAAACCCTCAAAGTACGGGAGAGTTCTTACAAGAAGTTACTTTATACTCATTTTATGATACTGAGTTCAGAATCTATCCTAGATTGTACTGGTGAAAAGCAAGAGCTTGTACTACTGTATCTCCCCTTTACATCAACATTATGGAGCCCTTTCTCTTATTCCCAATCACAAAGCAAAAGACTTCCCTCTTGAGGATCAAGAATATTATCTTTGTTTGGTGTTACTGAATGTATTATTAATTTATAATTTGGACTCAAGAGATGATGAAGATTTATTTTCTTTTTCCCAGCTATAAAAGAATATTAGTCATAGTGTCCCATTCCCAGGACTTTCTCAATGGAGTTTGTACAAATATTATTCATCTTACACAAGCACAACTCAAATACTACGGAGTAAGTAGAAAATAACACAATACATTGTACTCGCAAGCATTAAACGCATAGAATTTTGTCTTATCAAGAATTTTTGAAATGTTTTAGGGAAACTATGACTCATATATCAAAACAAGAGCAGAATTGGAAGAGAACCAAATGAAACAGTACAACAGAGAACAGGATGAAATAAAACACATGGTGGTAAGTGCATGTACTTGTGTATTCCCTCGTCGTGGTTTATAAGCCCCCCTCCACTGAACTATAAATATGAAATTTGATTATCACCATGATTCTTATCACCAACACTTCTTTTGTGACATACTAATAATGATAATATAATCATAATCACTAATGAGAAAACCAAGGTTAAAAACTTATCTACAGGAGGTATCTTTACAGAAGAAAAAAGAATATATATTATATGAAATGATTGAAGAATAGCTGATAAATTTGATAATTTCCACTTGTAGAACTATATTGCTAGATTTGGTCATGGTTCAGCAAAGCTTGCTAGACAAGCTCAGAGTAAAGAGAAAGTTCTTGCAAAAATGAAGGCTGGAGGTCTGACAGAAAGAGTTGTAAGAGACAAGGTAATTATAATTACAAGAAAAACGTCTTAGTTTTACTACACTAATACCTTCAAGCAATATTGTTTCATGTCGAGGCATTTGGGTCAGCAATACCATAATGCCTATTATTTAGAAACTGACCAACAAAATGCCATGGCTTAAGCAGAACTTTGTTTGAAGGCAATGGAGTGTAACTTTGATATCTGCTCTTAAAGTCGCAGAGCAGCACAGAGGTGTGAATCCCATCAACATCTTTTTTTTCTATAATAAACAAAGACATAATTTTAAAGATAAGAATAAGACTTGAAAATTGTAGGACATTGTAATTAGTAATGTATGATTTTTTCCACCTGTAGACGCTTACTTTTTACTTTCCTGACTGCGGCAAGCTTCCACCTCCAGTTATTTCAGTTCAGCAAATGAGTTTTCGATATGCTGATGATAAGGTATGTTTGGGGCTAACTAAAATTCACTATTACATCATCATCATCATCATTGTTGTTATGATGATGGTGATGTAGATGATGATGATGATGCAAAGGATGATGTAGATGATGATGATGAGGGATGATAGTGAAGATAATGATTATTATAATCCATGAGGATAATGACAATGATCGCATGGTGGGGATGAATGATAATACGTAATTCATGGTGATGATGATAATGATGGCAATGAAACCTGGTTATTTTTAACATACTATTTATCATATCCATTTTTAGCCCTACATCTACAAAAATCTAGACTTTGGAATAGATCTTGATAAAAGAGTGGCCCTAGTAGGACCAAATGGAGCTGGCAAGTCAACTCTTTTAAAATTAATAGAAGGATCCTTGACTCCTACTGATGGTCTTATAAGACGGCATGGACATTTGAAAATATGTAGATATCATCAGGTATTGATAAATCTTAAAAAATCTCTTGCTTTTGATTTTACTGTTACATGCATATTTCAACAACAGAGCCAAGTGGTAGAGAGTTTGTTTTCATTGATGTTTCCCATTTTTGTAGCATTTACAAGACATGCTTGAACTAGAACTATCTGCTCTGGAATTCATGATGAAATGTTTTACTGAGGTGAAAGAGATAGAAGACATGAGAAAGTCCATTGGAAGGTACGGACTAACAGGAAAACAGCAGGTTAGTACAATACGATAATATTTGTTTTATCTTTCTGTCAATCACTAAATCTGTAACAGTTGATATACTGAGAGATCTAACAGCCTTTCCTCACAAGTGATACCAAGTCCAGGAATCAAACGCATGACTGTCAGATGCGAGAGGCAGGGTTCTTCTTCTACTAAGCTACCCCCTTGATTCCTGTTATCAAAGATGATGATTTATTCTTGAAACTTCAAGTGAAGACTCAGTGCTTGTCATAAGCACAAGCTATAGGAAACTCTCTGCTCCTTTAGGATTTTGCTTCTGACATGCTTTGATTCTGATTCTGCCTGTTTCTGGTTGATGAACCAATTTATTAGTTCATTGCTAAAAACTAGGCTTTAATAAGTCATTTCCAATTTATAATAAAAATATCAATACTACAAATTCAATGCTTCCGACATATCTAGACAAGTTAATCTAGCTGTGCCCTGACTTAGATCAGCCCAGAGCTTGTTTCAACTGGTTTTCAGAAAATTTGAAGGTTTGATAAAAAAATA
>OCZR010169866.1:0-14415 GCA_900234385.1 Anemonia viridis | reverse complement strand
GAGGCTAATATAATGTAATATTATGATAGATAAAATGACTTATAGCAACTAAGTCTGTTCTAACACCACAATTTAGTAACTTGATGCTCACTTTTCAAGATGGCGGCCCCATTGTTTTCTGGGATTCTTGATGCGTCTATAGACGACTTGCACTAACAAGTCACGTGACCCAAACTCCTTAAAACGAGCAGTTGTGTCAAAGTGAACAACCGAGATGGAAAGAGCATCTCAATATTAGTAAGAAAGCCAAGTATTAGCTCATTATATTGACTTACGAAGAAATGGTATTGAACATTTTATAAGGATTTGTATGGGAAAATGGTTTGGCTGTCAAGGTTTGCCATCCAGTGCGTTTTTCCATACAAATCCTTATAAAATATTCAATGTTATATTCAATGTAATTTCTCCTGCAGTACATATTATGAACTAAATCTTCGCCGGCTTCAGACTAATATAGAGGTGATCTTTCCATTTCTGGGCCGGTTTCATTTTTACAGTGCTACTTGAATTAAGGAGATATGGTCACATGACCTGTTCGTGCAAGTCGTCTATTAGCTCTTCTCCTCTTCTCTTCTCACTCCTGTGCTAAGGGTTTTCTCCGGGTACTCCGCGGTTTCCTCCCTCCACTAGTTTAACCTCGTTCATTTCTTCGTAATTCCAGAGCTTGGCTGGAGTCATTGGTCAAAGTGCTCTGTTCCATGTGGAATTGGTTTTCAAATCCGAAGTCGCACATGCGTAGTACCGATATGTAATACGAGCTTATTAAAGGAGACCCAGATGAACAGGTGCATCATGGGATCGTGTGGGAGATGGTCAAGGTCTCAAAGTTCTGCAGCCGTAAATGTTTCTCATGCACAGCCAACGATTATGGAACAAGAGGCAAAAGAAGGCTTCTCAAGTCCAGAACTTGCCAGAAGGCTGTTGCTAGGTAGTGGCTTGAAGTCAATTCCTAATAAACGGGGTAACCGGGAAAAACGAGAGAGCCATGGTGGAGGTTTAAGAAAACCCAGAAGGGCTAGACCTAGAAACCGTAGAAAACCTAGAAATCCTAAAAAGTCTAAAAAGCCTAAAAAATCGAAAACAACCGCTTTACCACCAACTAACGCACAAACGACGGTACCAACTACCCGAAAAACGGCTACACCAACTAATGCACAGACTACTATACCAACTACCCGAAAAACGGCTATAACAACTAATGCACAGACTACTCTACCAACAACCCGAAAAACGGCTATAACAACTAACGCACAGATTACTATACCAACAACCCGAAAAACGGCTATAACAACTAACGCACAGACTACTATACCAACAACCCGAAAAACGGCTATAACAACTAACGCACAGACTACTATACCAACAACCCGAAAAACGGCTAAATTAGCTAATGCAGCAACTCCAACACCAATTACTCTTATAACGGCTAGACCAACTACTAAACCAAATACAGCAGCATCAACTGAGCCATCCGGAAGCACACCCGTATCCAAGACAACAGAAAGACAACAAAAACCTGATGCAGAAAGGATAACGACGACCAAGATTGTAATCAGCCAAACAAAGAAACCCAACCCTACCAGAAAACATTTACGAAGAACTTTTCCAAGTAGACAAGGGAAACGAGAGAAAATTTGTTCAAGTGAAGAGAAAGATGGAATATTCTGGCCAATCACCCCTGTAAAACAAGTAGCTATACAACCATGCCCCGGAAATTCAACAGGTAAAACAGAATACTCTACCTTAATTAACTCAATCCTTGCAATTTCAATGCTACTCAGTGATAAAGCTACGATAACACGGTGCAGCATGCACGCAATCGATGTTGCGAGTTATGTCACACGACGCATTTCGTTGCACGTACGTAATGTTGCTGAAGTAGAAAACGAGCCAACTTCAATAACATCGCGTGGCCGCACATTAACCGGGTCGATGAGTCCATTGTCCAGAAATTTCAAACATTGAGCCCGCGATCGAAAAGCGGACTTTCCCATCACGGCTCAGATCCGATATAAAATGAAATATGATAGAAAAATGTATGAGAGGCAGTTATATATTTGCAAATAAAACCTTACTTAAAAAGGTTTCTATTCAAGTCTATAAAGTCTACTCATATGTCTTACAAACTACAAAATTAATGAAATTATCGTCTTACCTCTATTAGTCCTTTCATAGGTCTTTGATTTTGCCATTCTCTCTGGTTAATCATACATCGCCATAATCCATAACTAACCAAAAGTACTTGATACTCACAAACATAACCCATGACTTGATTTTGACTTTGCCAAGAAAGATGTCTTTTCTGTCAAGTAAAAAGATGTCTTCTCTTAATGTCGATAAACTTTTCCATTTTCATGTCAAAGGTCGTGACTTTTCACAAAAGCAGGTTATATATAATCCAGTGGGAGTGTATACCACTTCCGGAGGACGAAGAGAAGAACATATTCACCATTTTGTTTGCGTTTTATAAATATTTGTCAGCCATGTTTGGTAAAAAACAATGCTTTACAGTACCGTAGAGGGTTCTGGGAAAGTTTCCATAGGAAGACCAAAATTAATCAAAAATACGGTGCAATTCTACTTCCGGTGAGTGGGCTACCTGCGTAGCTGGGAAAATGCAAATTTTCGCACAAATATTTTCAACGTTGTTCATGCATGTGATTTTCACAAACTTCAAGATAGTGTTTAAATAAGTGTGAGGTAAATATGTGAAAGAACAAACTCAGGAAAACTAAATTTGAATAAATTAAAGCAAATATTTTCTCCCACAGGAAACACCGCTGACTTGACAGCGGGAGCAAAATTTATTTCTGCTAAAAAAATACCCGGTACACGGTAAATTTTAGACCTAGTCCTTAGTTTTTAGTGCTTTATTTTCCATCAATTCTTTCTAGGCGCTGAGCAACAGCTATCTGTTTTCTTCGACCTATTTCAGTGCTTATATCGAGTTTCACTACTATGTAGCGCAATGCATTTTGGGACAGAATCGATTTTTTTGGTCGTAGAAGTCCCCCCTATCTCGTTTTTTCAAGAAAACATATGGGTGTCAAGCTTGAATTGAAACACTGCCTGGGAAACTTTTACTTTCACTATGCATTTTGCATAGGGTCTATACTGTCTATACTAATCAAATCTTCTTCATTCTGTTTTCTTTCAATTCAAGGAAGTGCTTTTCGTCCATGTTGGAAGAAGAGAAAGAGGGGTGTCTGGGGCGAAGTGAACTTCAGCGGTTGCGTTTCTTCAAAATTCTTGCAAGTAAAATCCAAGGTAAACGCGAAGAAAAAAGTACCAAGTTCCAACTATTTCTTTCTTATCTTTTCTTTTGTCTTCCTGTTTTCTTCATTCGCGTTTGATCTTGATGTCTGCTGATCAATCCACAGATACAAACCTGTATGCCAGCAGGAGGGAACAACTGTTCTTCATCTGATTACCAGGAGCTCCTTCAAGATCTAGTGAACATAACAGCGCAGCACAATCAACACGCCCCCCTGCAAGGCGGGGATCTTGTGATCGCAGTGGAAAGCTTGAAGAATATTTATAATCATTCCAAGGTAATCAACGTACAGATCAACAAACAGTACGTGGATACAGCTAGTAACTTGATGTCAGTCAAAAATGCGAAGGCCTGGAAACAAGTACAGCAGGTAAGTTATATTTGTTTGTCAGCGGTTGTAAAATGAGCAATATTTCCCATTACATTGACATGCTTCATTCGCGATGGTGGCATAACGAGAGGAAGAGGGAGAGGAACCCTTTTGCTTATATTATCTTTCATGATCCTCATGATGTCTCAGTGTCAGCGCACAATCAAATCAAGCTGCAGCCACGCCACTGAATGGCAAAACGTGTAAAAGATTTCTTTAGTCAGATAATAGGATCAATGCAAGTGTTAGCCGCGCTAACACTTTACTCTTACTTGTGTAAGGAACTTTCATGTTCTCCTATCCAGGACAAAGCTTCATATGGTAAACCTTATTCGTGGTTATCGTTTCAGAAAGAAAAAAAGAATCTGGCGCTGGAGGTTGTGAGTCTTCTGGAAGGTGTAGGTTTTCGGCTGGCTGAGTCTATTGAGAAAAACACGAGTCGTAAAACAATCATCATCCATTCAGTAAACATTGCAATGAGAATCGATGTATTAAATTCATCTGAAAAGGTAACCAACTCAGATAAACATCAGTCGTCGTGCACAGATGGCGTGATCAATTTAAGAACCAATCACGTTTGATTGTTCCACGTAACTTTTTAGTGCCTCCGTTGATCACCTCTCCCATTTATTTCTTGCCTCCTATCATCCAATTTGTAGCTTAGAGATAAAGGAATACATTTCCAGTTCATGAACACTTCTATAGCCATGCCTGGTGATCTGTTCTTGGATGGCGTCATAACCAAGGCTGTAACATTCATCTTTCCTACCCTTAGTCACGTGTTGGCTGTAGGGCGTCAACCGGAAGAGACACTGCCGACCACAGAAGTTTATGAGAGCAACATATCTGGAACAACAGTGGTGTCCAGCACTATTCTTCCAAAGAGAAAAATTCTAAAAGCACCTATCAAAATGAAATTGAAGAATATTAAGGTAAGCAGAAAATCATATTTTTTTATTTCAATAGTCCCTGAATACTCCCCTTCACAGTTCCCTGCGCCAACTTGAAAGGTAGCCATACCTTTGCATCGAAGTGAGACGAACGGTGAGCTTGCAATGATAGACCTTTTTTAAACACCATGAACAATTATTCACATGTCTCTATCATTGCAAGCTCTACGCTCGTCTCGCTTCAATGCAAAGGCACAGCTATACCTTTCAAGATGGCACATGGGACTGTGAAGGGGAGTATTGTTACCATTCTATTGCCAAATGATGCTTGAATACCGCATTAAGGTAAAATTGAACCGTGATCTCTCAGTACACTGATAGTTTGTTCAGTACCTCACCATGCACTAACCCACCCCATCCCACCGCTGGTTCCTAACTCGGCCCAAAAAAAAAACTCATTAAAAATGTAACACCGATCAAAGTCCCACAATCGAGCCTGAAAACCCAGAGGTGAAGTCTCCTGATTGTCATATGCATATTAATTAAGTTCCCAAACAGCTCCAGAGTCACCTGTGTCTCCAGGAGCCTGGGCAGTTCTCAGAGCGCATGGTCGAGAGACGGTTGTCAGCTGGTCGAGAATGAATCTGACATGGAGACGACTACCTGTATTTGTGATCACATGACTCTTTTTGCTGCTCTCATGGATCCCTACGGAAAAGACGTGAGTACGTGACGATTATGAAAGAATTAGCTTGCGTTACATGGCGGTCTGCAGTCATTCTGAGGGGCGAAGGGAAGGGTCAGACAACTGGTGTCCGCCAAACCACTCAGTATTACTACATTCTGACCTTTTTTCTGAAATACAGCAACAAAAAGCGTATAATAAATTAAAGGAAACTGCCAATAACGCAAGAGGTACGAAACTCTATCCCGTGGGATTCTAGTCTCATTAGTTGTTTCGACTTCTCTATAGTCGACATGTTGTTACAAGTGAGCACTGGCTAGAGGGAAGGAGCTCACCTGTAAAGATAGACCTTTAGATAGAACGTTGGGTGTCATCCTCCTTGGAATGTTATGTTATTTGCTTAATATGATCAATACAGAAAACAACGAACCCTTTTTGTTCGCAGGGATTTGAGTTTCCATTATGTTTCCATATTGTCTTTGTAGTAGTTGTTGCTGCCGCTGCTGTTGCTGTTGTATTTGCTAATTAGAGAATAATTCTCATTATCAGCTAGGGCAATCATATGGGAGAACTTTAAGAATACTAACTTGATACATATATCCTTACCTCTAGGTTCCTGACGATCACAGTTTAGGGCTTGAAATCATTTCACTTGTTGGCTGTTCAATCTCTTTAATTGCTATTGTTGCTACGTTTGTCATCACTCTTTTTCACTGGAAAAAACTAAAGTCCCCCAGATCAGAGATTCTACTCAACATTTGTTTAGCCATCGCTGCCGTCTGTACACTTGTCTTGGTAGAGAGACCTGCACGGGAAGATGAGGTATGTTGTTGTGTGAACTAAAAACCGCTGAATCAATTTCTCGATGCGCTTGCATAGCTCAGTACAAGAGAACAGTTATAGCATAAGTTTTCAGTTTGAGCGTTCTGTTTTATTTATTCAGTTGCAGTGTAAGGATTGCTTGAAGAACTTGCTCTTAGACGAATGTCCTTTTTTAAACAAGACTGACTTTGTGTTTCAGTTTTTTACATTTTTGACATTTATTCGTCCAAGCTTTCGCGCTCATCTTCTAGGATATATAGAACTTACTACAAAATGTCAGCCGTTTCTATATTTTTGGTCGCCATTCCATTGCTTGAAGTAATGTTTTAGCCGACATTGGTTTACTTGACGTTCTGGGTAGCCACCTCGAGTCAGCTTTATTCATCTTTAGGCTGAACATACGTGTTTGTATTTTACCTTGCAGAAGTCATGTATATTGGTAGCAATGTTACTACACTACTTTCTTCTGTCTGTCTTCACATGGATGCTCTGCGAAGGAATTTTGCTTCGTATCGTATTCATTAGTGACATCACTGGAACAGGACGAAGCAAGATGAGACATTTCTACTGCTTTGGATGGGGTGAGTAACGCAACTACAGCCTGTTATCTGCCCGTGATATGCTTTCAATTGCTATAGTTTGGTAACGTGCCCTCCAGTCCATCAACTTTTCCTTTCCAAAGATCATACAGAATCTTCACTATTGCAGGTCCTTTCTTATCGGTTCCTGACTTCTTCTTGTTGTTTCTACAGGATTTCCAGTGCTGATTGTAGGCATTAGCGCAGGAGTCACACGTTTTGATGGTTATGGTGAACTGCATAATCTATGTTGGCTGTCTACTCGTAATGGTCTTTCGTGGGCTTTTGTAGCACCAGTAATTTGTGTAGTTTTGGTGAGCATACTTTCTTCTCATCATCATGTATCATGATCAATATCATCATCATTATTATTATCATGTCTTCTGGAGCATCATGCAGGCATTTTTGTAGTTATAGTGAGTGCACTTGTCTCATTTTCATTATCACCATAATCATCACCATCAATATCATCATGTATCATCAGCATCATTTCCTTTGTTGTACGGGGAATGTTTGGTTAGTAGTCTTATTCTCATCCTTAGCATTATCGATCAAGATCACCATCAAGCATCATTATCATCACCACAACATCATCATCATCATCATCATCATCATGTTTCATTGCCACCATGTAAAGTAATCATCATCATCACCCTCAAGTACAATCAACATGATGTGATCGTCGTTTGACCCATCAACAACATTATCATCATCCGCATTACCATCAATCAATACGAACATCAATTCTTTGGACATGTTCACTAGCTTGTAGTTTCATGACTTTCAATCTTTTTATTTCAGGTCAATTCTTTCATCTTAGTGTCTATCATGAAAAGAATGCTCGGAATCCGTCAAATCAAGAACAAGCGTCGAGCTCAACGTATTGTGCTGGGAGTGAGAGCAATGGTTGTGATTCTGCCACTTCTTGGTATCACGTGGGTGTTTGGGCTTCTTGCATTCAGCTCTGACACCATAGCATTCAAATATCTTTTTGCAATCTTCAATTCTCTTCAAGGAGTAATGATTTTTATCTTCCACTGTGTTCTTGATAACAAGGTAAGAATGCACCCTTTTTACATGTCTTCCCACGCCGTCCACACGAGAAATAGTAAATAGCGTTTACTAAAGGCCAAAACTCATCTAAAAGTATGCGTTTACAAACGTAAACGTACAAGTGTGGACGGGGCCTAACATTCTTTTTTTGGGTCATGTCAACTTCATTCATTTTATCATGCGCAACCGTTACTGCGATTTTCATAATTACGCGCGGACAGTGAGTTCAAAGTATCAACGTACAAAACGGCGTTTTCGCTTCCGTCAATCAATGATAATAAGGCGGTACCTTTTATATTTTTGACTGGCGGCAGTGAAAAAGCAAATTCCAACAGGAAACTCGTATCTTTGGTGTCTTTGGCGTAATTAAGGAAATCGCAGTAAACAAAGAGATAATTCTCTTGGGAATTTGGGAATGGCATGTGGTATGAAATAAGAAATCATTACGCCCCAAAAAGAAAGGGGTTCACATTCACCCTCTTTAAATAAAGATTATTGTACTGTATTGTATTGTATTCAAATGCCCGCAAAAATTGTTCTCTTTTGGAATTGCTTTGCGTTCAAGACCATTTGATCGTTCCTCCCCTAAACATAGCAGGCCATGAACTTCTGATGTATTATTTTAAGATATTACGTATACATTATGTATAAAACGAGATTTACCCCCATCTGTATTAGGCCATGTGTTGCGAGTAATGAGCACTACCAACTCACCCTACTCACCCTAATGTTGCCCACAGGTTCGTGAAGCCATAAACAGCAGCCAAAGAAGAAAACAATCGATACCGAGGTCAATAACCAGAGGTAAGCAACAGCGGCAAGACTAGTCAGTCAATCAAATTGCATTTACTGTCCATGGTAAAAAAGTAGTCCAGATAGCAAATGACAGCCACCATGGTCAAAAATAGTCCAGATAGCAAATGACAGCCATCGTGGCAAAAGATATTTACCCCATACACCTGCAGCAAACCCCATAAAAGGTCTAAAGTCCAATCGGTTAAATCATTATTTTTTGTCTAGTTCGCCCGGTACCGGTTGGAAAGGAAGCCGACCCACACGAAAGGCATCCATCTCCTCCAGCTGTTAGACTCTTCTCTTTACGTGAGTAAAACAAATTGTTGTCAATGAACAATACTCTTCATGTCATATGATCTGTTTTAGTCACGTGGTCTCACATCTTGGGGTTATATTTCTGACGCAGGAAAAGGTCAGAAAGACTTCACTAAAAACTGGGATGATTTATGGCCTCAACGAAACATAAAACACGATGCGGAGCTAACAAATGTTCTAGGTAGACGTGGGAGGACAGAAGAGGATTACCCTCGCCCACTGCGTACATCAAGCCTGACATTTGAGCTGACGCAGAAGAAAGAAATTGAAGGACAAGTTGGAAATCACCCCCATGTCACGTGACGTCACGTGATACCATCTGGTTGGCATGGTAACTGGCTGGGGTGTGAAGCCAATAGTAGGACTTGCATTGAATACTAATTCTAAAATACCTCGAAGAAGAGTGGATTATTGTCACAAGTTAAGTCACGTGATAACTTTACGTAGTCAAGGCAACTGGCTGGGATGTGGGCCAATAGTAGGACTTGCATTGAATGCTAATGATAAAAGAACTCGAAGAAGAGTGGATTATTGTCACAAGTTAAGTCACGTGATAACATTACGTAGTCAAGGCAACTGGCTGGGATATGGAGCCAAAAGTTAAGACTTGCGTTGAATGATAATACTAAAAGAACTCGAAAAATTAATAAGTGGAGCATTATATTATCAGAAGTCACCTGATCATCAAGTAGTCAAGGCAGTCAAAGAATACAATGTTTTCATTAGCTAATCAGACATCGTGACAATATTGGATCAACGCAAACCCGGCGGAGATATATATGAACGCGGGCTCTGGGAACTCCTACTTTTGAACTCGAGAAATGAAATTTTTTTCAGTCATAAAACTAAAAATAAAATGCGCTTGCTTTTTACGGTATTTTAAAGTTTGCCGGAAATCCTCTTTAGCCGAATTAATCGTCCATCACATAGCCTGCAGAGCAGCTGGCGTTCGTATTTTGCAGGAAAATCAGTGGGGTTTTGGGGAACTTTGGAAAATCCGAAACGAGCGAGAACTACTAAGCTGCATTTTTTCGCGGAATAGGTAACTAAAACAGGAACCCCAAAATCTCAATTTTCCCTCAAAACCCCAACAAAAAAACGCTTTCTATGAAGGCTGTCCATCACAAAATGTCCCCAGCAGACGTAGGAGGACAAGATGAAGGACATGAAGCTAATATGGAAAGAATTTTAATAAAAATTTTAAAACCTCTTCACTTGCCTGATTATTAACTAGTTCGAATTGTATGAGTACGTAGTGCTTCGAATATAGCCGACGCAGCGCTCTGACCGGATTAAACGTCTCTGATTTAAAGCTCTCCTTCTTTACAGTCTGTACTGGGAAGATAGCGGACATTTTAGCTATCGTTTGAGTGATGATAAATGACCGGTGGATATTCACCGATTCTCTAGTGTCTTTTGATCAACTTGGAGTGAGTGAACTTATGACACAACGATGGGAACATAATAGTAGTAGTATTACAATTAGAAAGCACTTCAATATGAGTTCGTACTTAGTACTTAGTACTTAGTGAGTCAGTCCTAGCTGAGCGGTAAAATTAGTTCTCTTTTCACAAGTGTATAAAACAAATACACTTGGCGCTACTTATAACCGAAAGCTGATGCCTTTTCAGTGAGTAGGATTGCGTTTTACCGAAAGTTGACTAAATTATATTGTCAGAATAATTAGTGATTGAAATTATTGATATCAATAAATTTATATACACGCTTCACGAATTCCAGGCTACTGCTCAAAAAAGTGGGCACCCTGGTTGTAAAAATTGCTATAATTCAGTATCTTGGATTCGGTAATCAACTTAATGTTACGCGTCCTTAAGTATTTAGTGAAAATCAGTTGATCTGGTGAAAAAAATAAGGCAATATAGCAGGTTTTGAAACTCGGGTGCCCACTTTTTTATTCCTTGAGCATGCGATAGAGCAGAAATACGGAATTCGTGATGCGTCTATAGCCATTTTCTCTGGACTTATTGCTAAAGGGATGAAGATCTCTTACCCCTTTTGCTTTCAAATTTCAGTATGTTCTGAAAAATGTTGATATTTTTTTTTTCTGGCAACCACATGATATCGCCCCCTTTTTGACATGTCAGTCATTCATTCGTTTTGAACATTAAACGGATGATTATTTATTCTACGAAACTGAGCTAGTTTGGGTTATTCGACAGAGTTATTGAATTTTGTCCGAGCCAAACAATTAATTTCATCTTTGACAGCCAAGAGATGCTGAACATTAGTTGTGACATGATTTGTCCATCATTATAAATGAGTTAAGCATATCAAATCAAACCTTTCTAGCTCATCTATAAACCCATCTCTAAAAAGATGTGTTGAGTTGAGTGCCTTTGTGATTGTATATAATTCGCGAAGAATTTTTTCACGTTATTTTTAATGGGTTTTTAACTCGTTCAGTCAGCAAGGTGTGAATTAACGAGGAAGAACATGCATGCCGTCCACCAGATGACATGAAGTTAGCAATATGTATTATGTTATTACAATTGCACGTTATTTCCTGAGGCAAGTCTAAAGTTCCTTTTTGTATTTGTTTTTAATACATTTGATTCAACTTCCTAATCTTTTGTCTCGGAGCTTCGATTGTTTTTCTTATGTACAAAAAGCAAAGAGTTATGGTGATTTTCTTAACCAATGAAGGCTCTTCGTGGTTTGTAAAGTCAGCTTCAGCTGGGCGGCCAACTCAAAGGTCTGGAGTAACGACAAATAGAGTTACATCATAAAACAAGGACTGATAAAAGTGCATCCATCAACTGCTCGATTTTTAAGCAGTTCTACTGATCTACGATTAATTTTAAAACCTAAGTTTCGTCTTGTTGATAGACAAGAGTATGAATCAAACGAGTAGTCCAAGCACTGACTATCAGTCGGACCAATCATCCTTTAAACTACAACAGAGATCAAGCGAGCAAAAGTTTTTGGAACCATTTTTTGCTGCGCTTATTATGGTACTTGCCGCATCTGGGAATAGTTTGGTTATTTTCACAATCTACAGGAATAAAACTCTTCGAACAATTCCAAACGCCTTCGTCTTGAACCTTTTTATAACGGACTTGTTAATGGCATTAACGATTCTACCAGTATTTGTGTGGACTCTTGTCCGTGGAAAATGGATGTTTGGTAACATCTTCTGCATTGCTCAAGGATTTCAAAACTTTACGCTTTTTTCAGTGACTTTATTCACTTTAACTGCAATTAGCATGAACAGGTTTATTCGTATAGTATATCCTGTCCATTATACTCTCATCTACAAATGGAAGCGTGTTTATTGGATCATAGCTGGGATTTGGCTTTCCTCTGTACTTTCTAGCACTAGTCCGTTTTTTGGGTTAGGGCGTTATGCTTTTAATCCAAACACAGCTTTGTGTACAACTGGCGGAGGAAATGAAATTTTTCGGTTTATCTCCCACGTCGTAATGTTCGTCGTTATGATAATCATTGTCATTTGTAATATCCGAATTGTCAAGGCGGTAAGAAGCCACTCAAACAATATCAACAGAAGAAGAAAACAAAATAAAGGATGTATTCTTCAAGAACACCGAGGAGAAGAAATTTATATTTCTAAATCAATATCAATCGTTATAGGAGTATTTTCATTCTGTTGGATACCTACATATATCATGGATTCTTTAGAATCTCACGATATCCAGGTCCCAAGAGTAGCACGTTTGTTTGGGATTTTTACTATCTTTCATGGATAGTGTTCTAAACCCATTTGTTTTTGGGTTGACAAACAAGAAACTACAAGTGGCCATTAACGAGATTTTCAGAGAGATATTTCGCACAAGGATTCAAAGACATAGAGATGTTTTCCCTTCCAGGCCAGAATTACATCCTCACGTCATCTATGTTTGTCCGATTAACGTCAACTCAAGGAATACTACTGCCTTTCGACATGACTCCTCACACGTCGAACACATGAGACAACATCCACGTTGATGGTCAACTTATACAATCTGAAAGCGTGTATAGCTAGTGCACTCATCATTAGTACATAACATTTCCCTCAGTTACGAACCGACCATTTTTCAGTTTTTCAGGTGTACCAGGAGATTTGATAAAAGACGTGATTTAGAAATAATTAATGATAACTATATATATATATATATTATGCATACAATATTAGGGTTCTTTTTATAACATAAAATAACGTACAACAAAATATGACATGACATGACATGACATGACGAAATGACATGACGAAATGACATGACATGACATAACATTGATGGGCGCCAGCCATTTATATATATATTGCTGACATATCGAATGGCTCGCAGTTTCCAATACCATCTACAACTTTCCAACAGTTTTGCAGGCGTAAAAGGAGAATTAACAGTAGAAAACGACTTGATCTTTATTATTAACGACGACAACATCATCATCAACAACAACAACAACAATAATAATAATAAGTTAATTTTTTAATAATATATTGGCGCATCGTGTATACCAGACTTCCTTCTCAATAACATATACTTTTTCTTTGAATAGTTTTTCTGCCAAGGAAATTTAATTATGGTTGTCTCTTGCAATACTTTACAAAGTTTTTCTGCCATAGAGTACCCTGGGTGCCTAGCTCTTGGCAATAAAAAAATAAAAAATAGATTATTGAAAAAATAATAAAAGCGTTTTGTTTGGTTTCTGTTTTAATCATCATTTGTAGTAGTATAGCTGTAGAAAATACAGGGGCGTCCCTAGGATTTTTTGAAGGGGGGTTCCACTTTCCCCGTCCCTACCCATAAATGTCTGGAGGAACCCTATAGTACCAAAAGAAACAAAGAAAAAAAAGGAAAATTAAGGGGGGTTCCGGAACCCCTGGAACCCCCCCCCTGAGGACGCCCCTTAAATAGCTGGATGCTGGCGCACCCTGCCTAGACCTCAAGACGTACGCGGGCTTTCAATAGTTTTTTCTGCTAATGAGAAATTCTTAAGTTTAATATTTTTGGCTCTAAACCACCTGCTCGTGAACCAAAACTGTTGTAAAACGAGGCAAGAATGATACGAAAGACAAATAAAGAAAACAAAAACTGGATGCCGGCAACAGTGTCTTAAGTCTTGCTCTAATGTTAAAAACAGGTTTCAGTAAAATCAATAAAAAGCTTTTATCAGATAAAACTATATTTTTTCTCACAAAAATTAAAGTAACTTTAAGAACACGTGTTTTGCGGGGAAACTAGGAGCGAAAGGACATCCTTCAGTTCTTACTGGGTTCAGGCATGTGAAGAAAAAACCGAATCACCAACGAAAAGATCAAAGATCAGGGAAAACGGACCACAACCAATGCCAACAAAGCTAATTATCCTCAGATTTTTTTGGCATTGGTTGTAGTCATTTTCCATGGATCCAGGAATTTTTTCAGGGAGGGGTGCACCATTTATAATTAACCGTAATTCGCTCATCTCGTGTGTCTGTAGGGGGTAGTGCGCACCCCCTGCACCCCTCCCCTGGTTCCGGGAGGTTTGGAGTGTCATAAATAACACACTTGATTTTTCAAATGAACAAACTCTCAGTCCTCCCTGTTTTAGATCAACCACAGGGGACCCAATCTAGAAAAAGTAAAAGTTGGAAAAACTTGGAACCCTCGACTTTCATTATTTCTTAGATAT
>OCZR010169403.1:0-10621 GCA_900234385.1 Anemonia viridis | reverse complement strand
TGATTCTCTATTTTCTGTAGCTTGAAATATGATACTTTGTAAGTGGAAGAATTCTGTTAAGATAACTGCATGTTATGAAATTGATTTTTCACTGCCATCAAAAAGCTACACAGAAAGGGAAGAAGTCGAAACAAGGATGTGAGATCTGGGGATCGAACTCGGGACCTCTTGCACTGAAGACCGCACACTAACCAACTGTGCCATCCTTGCTCCTGAAATTTGTACACAAATGTAACATTGTTGTGCAACTTTAAGTGAACAACATAAATTACCAGATTCATTTTCTTGCTCTGCTTGAATAACTTGTAAATACTTCCTTCTTTTTTCTTTCAGCACATGGAAGAGCCTTTTATATTGTGCAGCATAGAGAGATTTCAGCCTGACCATATTTTCATAGCATATTTTTGAGGCTTCATCTAGTGTCCATACTCCAGCATGTCTGGTGATAGCAAGGTACAAAATAACTACATAGCTGTATAAAGAGACTCAGAAACTTTAGCTATTACTATGCTACGTGCCATGCTAAGAACCTCCCACAAGTTTTTGATATCTTTTTTTGATACTGTAACTTTATAGGAACTTGTGTACACAGTACGGCACATAATACAGTGATAAAGACTGGTCCCGCATTAATCTCACTAGTTACTGTTGCTACGTCGGACAAGCTAAAATGGATTATATACATCACAGAACAGACATTGATGGCTAAAAAAGTTTTATGTCTAGCTAGAATAAATGCATTCTAAAGGAAGATTTAGAAAAGAATGGATAAGAACTAAAAATTGTTATAAATTCTTAAATTAAAAGTTTGTTGCTCTGACATTCTGTATTCCATTGGGAAATCTACCCATTGTTTGGTGGTCATTCAAGCATAGCCTGGATAGGTCTATTATAAACTGTATTTACAAAGACCAGGGTATACAAGCAGTGGCTGCACGTCAAATGTTTATCTCTCCAATATCTTTTATTATAAAAGGTCTATTTGTTTTAATTAGTAAAAACCTAGTAATAGGTCCAATAAAGGATGCAAAAAAATCGACACTTTTCGCTACTAGAGGACTATCACTAATAGAGCACTGTAGCTCAGCCAATCAGAGGGCTGGATTGGTGATAGATCATTAGTAGGTTTTAAGTAATACCTATTATCCATCTGTCTGTCTGTTGGTCAGTCGGTCTGTTTACATGTTTGTCTCATATAAAATTGCTGATACCACTAAAACATATCTAAAATAATCAAAAACAGAATTCCAGAGCACTTACCTTAGAGCATCTTCTTCTTCACTATCTACTGATTCAGCATCACTGTCAATGTCACCATGCCAAGCACTGTCTACCTTCAACGAACCACCAATACCCAGCTCCATGCCCAGCTCATCATCTAGAAAAAAAAATTTAAAAATTTTGCATTAGTCCACTGTTGGCTATGCATTGGTTGTGCATATTTGCCTGACTGTTGGCCAATGCTTACTTAAGGACGTTCATGGGCAAAAGATCCTCTAGACAGATTTTTTTAAAATTTTGTACAATGAAATTCAATCATATTAGAAGTAAAATGAGCAAATAAAAAATGGGGGTCACCGACTTCGTTTCCTCGGTATATTGCGTGGAAAATGTAACCATTTTGTGATAAATACGCGTGAATATACACGGAAAGCTGTTAAAAGAAGCCATATTTTAGTGAAAAACTAACTAATCTTTGCCATTATTCACAGAACTCTAGATAAATAGCTATTAAACTGCTTAGCATTTGAATTTGTTTAAAAATGTGCTTAAAATTAGAAATATGAAATGTTATTGCGCTACAAAAGTCGATTTGAAGCCTTCACATTACATACAATTCTAGGCCAATTATGAACAAAATAGGTGATTTCAATAAGAATCTTTAGACAGATTTTTGATTTTTTCCCCTGTAAAGTTGGATATCATAGAGTACTTTAAAAATCCGAAATAAAAAAAAGGGGCACCGACTTTGTTTAAGAGCTATAAGAGTTTGAAGAAGCGAAAAGCGTTTTTGCCCATCAAAACATTCAAATGACGTCATCAAGATGAGCGTGCATGCATAAATTTCATGCGTAGAAAGCATGCACGCCAACAATGCCCATGAACGTCCTTAATGCACAACCAGTAGTCTGCTAAAGCATGGCCAACAGTTGGGAGATTGTTGGCTGGTCATCCCCATTTAGCATGTCAGCAATCAACATTATTTCACTATAAAAATGTATTGTACCTTGTTAAACAACCTTCAAAAATCTCTTAATTAAATCTTATTTTTTCTGAGACTTATTTTTTCATGAGGCAAGCTATTTGAAATTTTACATTTTTTGCATAATAATATTATATTGTAATCTTTTTTTTTTGATATTAAAATACTTTTCACATTTTGCTTGGATAATTTGTCATCAGTTCTACTAGAAATCTTCTATTATCTTCAACCTTATTACTCGATTGTGAAAACTATCATCTAAAGTCTTATGGTCTTTGTGCGTTCTCTCTATAGCTGTATGTGCTCCTGAACTGTGGAACTCTCTTCCGCCTGCTATACGTACTGAATCATCCCTTTCGTCATTCAAGACTAAATTGAAAACTTGCTTATTTAAATCTGCGCTTAACTTATAACTATGAAACCTTTTTCTCTTTACCATCTCTTTATTTTAGAGCATTTTTTGGGTTATAAGCACACTACAAAATGTGTTGTTATTATTATTATTATTTTTTTCTTAACTCCATCTTAAAATAACTATTATTATACTTAGTTTAACAGGACCTTCTTGAAAATCAATATAGTGAAGAAGCATCATGTTAAAATACTATTGTAAATAAAAAAAAAAAAAAGTACCTGAGGAATGACATTCTTCATCTTTCTGTGAGTCATCAACACTTTTCTGAGAAGCAGTGCTTGATGTTCTCTTTCGCTTCTCTGTGGTGCTTAATTCTTCTTCATCCTCCTCTAGAGTAGTGCTGTCTCTTCTGCGTTTCTTTCTGCGCTTTTCTACTGCTCTGCGAAGTTCTGATCTTCTAGTGTGAATGATGCAGTAACTAAAGAAAAACAAACAATGAAGATTTTAGATTTTTTTCTTGTTCCTGCACACTCCAAAGCTTCTAGACAAGAGGGTTTACATCTTCTGCAAAAGGAGGCACCATGGTCCAGTGGTCAGTGTGTGGGCCTTCCAATCTGGCATATCCAAGTTCTAGTCCCCGCTATGTCTAATGAGACTGAGTTTGTTCCAGGTTCACCTGGTTCAGATTCAGTTTCTCAACCATACTTGTACATAGCCAACTGGTTTGCCTCCTAGCCAGTTGGGATTCTTAATTTGAGGGCCAATTTGTTTTAAATTGTAAATGGCCACATTGTAGTTGCCGAATGCAAAATAGTTTCTGTTGTGATAGGAGTTGTAGATGGAAAGCAGTCCTGAATTCATAAATCATGAAGCATGAATAATGAATAACCTTAATACAACGATTTAGGACATAATATGAATTTTCATGAATCAGTCTTTTTTGGCAAATATTTTGTGTACCGGACACAGCCTACATAATTCAATATAACAATAATAGAATCGAAGTTGAACAATAAAACGACGCTAACACAGAATACAATAGTTTCCACTACACCAAGAAGGAGCCTCTTTTTTCATCACTATCATTACAACTGCAAACTAAGCCTGGTTCACACTAAGATGCAAACATAAGCATTCATAACAAATGCAAGTGCAGAGAGTTGGACAGAACAACCCAAGTACTATCTACACTTGGTGAACCAGGCTTAATGCTGGCCACTTCCAGGTGTCCAGTGCATGCCCAACTCCAAGTCTTGGACCCAATATACTGTAAATACATGTGTTTGAAAAATTCAAAGAAAAAGAAATTGAATATGTGATGTTTGAAAAATTAAAGCAATTCTTGATATAAGAATTTTAAGACTTGAGCAAGGGCAATTACAACAATAATCTTTTCATATTTAGTTTATCGTACAGCTGTTACCTCTTTTCTTTATCATGCAGTTTTGGTGCAGGATTCATACATCGCCTTTCATTAGACTTGGCATAAAAATCACATGGTTTAAAAGGGCTAGCCTTGTCTTCCAAGATATGCTTGTGGCAAAAGTCAAATCCTTTAAGTTTTTCCAAGTTGCACACTCTTTGTGAATAACAACACAAATTGCTTGGTCGTGATAGGTTCTTCTGACCAGCATTCTGTATGGACTCATCAGTCTTACCTAGTAATATGAAATGGAGAACAACATCTTTTATTTTCTGATTTTCAATTAGTTTGATATAAATAATACGGAAAAAACTATTATCATGGAACCATATCACTGACAGGGACTGGAAAAAGAGTTACAGATTTTCAGGGGTGGATCCAGGGGAGGGGTTTGCATGGGGTGCGCACCCCCCTGAGATGAGCGATTTACAGTAAATTATGCCTTTATTACTATCCATTTTTGATGCTTGAGTCCCGAACATAAATGGTCCACCTTCCCTCAAAAATATTGTGGGGGTGCACCCCTCCCTGAAATAATTCCTGGATCTGCCCCTGATTGTGGATAAAGTCACTTCTTCACCTCCTTGCAGTGGTGGATCTAGGGGAGGGGTTATGGGGGCTGCAAACCCCCTATGAGAGCCATTTTAACTGACCTGAAACTGTGTCTCCCTAACCCTTTGATCTGCTATATCTCTCCACCACCTCAATCAATGCTACAACTCCCCCCCCTTGAAAAAATTCTGGATCCGCCCCTGCCTTGGTACTGTATACCTTGTCTGGCTAGAATTGGAATTCTGAACTTTAGCAAATTTATAGAGAAATATTCTGTACATTGAACAATCTTAACTGTTTTGACCTATGACTTTGCTTTTGAAAGGGTATTTGCTCTTGAGTCCTGACAACAGCTTGAAGGAAATCTGACCTTTACAGGTACATTAAATTTTAGTTTAAGTTTCGTTTTGATTACACATTGCATTAAAGAAAAATTAGCATTATAAATTCAAAAACTTTAAAAACAGGCCGCTTTTCAGATAAACAAATGAATGGAGATTTTGCTGTTCTTTTTACGGTACAGAAAAAAAGGAGAGAGTGATTGAAAGTTGAACATTCGACACAGAAAGACGTCATGGTACACGGTCTGTTTTCTTGTTTGGTCCATTTTATATTCATTATGCTCAGGTTGTAAGAGAAGAGGACTTCGTTTTTGATTAAAGCCTCAAGAATCGTGAAATTGTTTTTTTTCTCACACATCAATGTGGTTTCTAAAAGCTGTTCTTGGTAAGCGGTTGACGATCTCACTGTTATGTCAACGAAGTGTGCACCACGAAGATCGATGTTTACTGTATTTACAAAGCACTTTTCCAGCTTTGTTCAATAACCTCCAAAGTTATAATCACATTCAACCTGAATAACGGAATTTAGATAACAAGAAAGGCATTGTAGAGGCCATTACAATGCGTAATAATTGATGCCAAACAAGAAACGAAACACGTGCGAACAACCTTCACAGCTCAAAGTGTTGAGACATGGATTCTTTCCTCGAAACAGCTACTAGACATTTCCAAATGACATTGAAAGAAATCTAACATCTTATGTGATTGGGCTGGAAACGGCTGTTTGTTGAATTACAGCGATATAACGATCAAAATTGTGATTTTTGTGACAAGATTGTACTCACCCGCCGCCATCTTGTTTCTTGTCGAAGCCGAAGTCCACAGGTACCCCGCACAACGAAACTAGCTTGGCTCAGGGGACAGAGAGATGTTCAGTTTATTAAATGAATAGAAGAAAAGAAAAGAAAGAAAGGGAATTTTAATACAGTCTGGTGCATAGGCAGCAGGGCACATCTTTTATGTAAAGAAATAGGAAGGGACGTTGGCACTGAACCATATAAAAGAGAGCAGAGAGGAATGAATCATAAAGAGATGATAACTAGCGGTAAACTAGTGTGGGCTGTGTCGGTGTTTCTAAAGAAACAATAGTGATGAATAGGTAATTTATACACCGTAAAGAAAGAGAACACTTGCTGACATTTCGGCAATAGTCCTTCGTCTGAGTAAAAAAGCTGAGGAATTAATCATAGCTCAGTTTTTCATTTATTTGTGGAGGGAGAAATAATTAAGGAGCCAAAAATGGCATGAAAATATAGATAAATGCCTTTTCCCTTGTGCTAAAGAGTTCCCAAATCTCCCTTCTACCCACAGAGCGTATCTCTCTAGGAGAGGACTCGAGCTGAGGGCTTGGTGCCCTGGAGGGGGAACTCTGCCAGATTTGGGTGCGGCATTTTAAAATGGCTAGCCTGTTTATGACAGAAAAAATCAAAGTTGCATACCCTGTATATGATACAAGCCACACGATGTGCAGATACTGTGGTGGAGGTTGACAAAAAATGGATACCCTGTACTGGACAAGACAGTCAAAAAATGGAAAATGGATACCCTGTACTGGACACGACAGTCAAAAAATGGAAAATGGATACCCTGTTTATGACATTGTACTTCAAAAACAATAACCTGTTCAGCAGATCATCCCAGTATAGCCCATATATGTAGTTACCCCCCAGGGCTTGTTGTACGTATCTAGGAGCACAAAATCTGGTCATGGGGATAGAGGATAATGGGATTTAATGGGATTTAATGTCCAGAAGCATCTCCTGAAGAGTCCAACCAGCATTAAAAAAGAAGGAAAAAAAAAGTGTGTGTGTGTGTTGGGGGGGGGAGGGGGTGGGGGGCTATAGCCGTATGTTTTTCATGCGAAGTCATACGGGGACTGTTCTATAGACTGTTTTTTCTGAAAAAAGTTGCAGTTTAACACAAATAGTCATATAGAAAGCATCTTTTATCATATATATACAAAATTATTAACACGGTTCTACATTGAACATTCATTTTACTTGAATCAGTGACAGGATTTGATGTATGCATGTGTTTGTGTCTGATTAAAAAGACTAAAAATGTGCAAACGGATAAGGGACTGGTCATTATTAAGCAGAGGGGGGGCTGGTTCATTTTGATTTTCACTTGCACAAATTTGCTTGACCCCTCCCAAAAAGTGCTCTTTATCTCTCTTATCCCCATCATTTGAGAAGCATAAAAAATGCTGACCCACCCCCTATTTGCGCCACCCCACCCCCTCTCAATAAATTATGGCCAGTCCCCAACCTTTTCAATTTTGATTCTAGAGCAAATTTTGTACAAGAATGTGTGTATACTTAGTTTTTAAATCAAGACATACCAAAAATATTTTTTTACAGTCATATATGATGATTCATAAGTTCAGTAAATAATCTTTCTTATGATTGAGTTAATAGTAATGTGTCCCTTGACTACAGACTCATTCACACCAAAAAAATCAAAGTTCTGTAATGGAAAGAATGTGTAGCTTCAACAATACCAATGTTAGGCATCAAATGGTTCTCTTAAATAGGCTTCTTACAGGGTTCTGCAAAGTATTGCCTTGACTATTTGACACTCCTAATGTTTTGACATTCCACAGAATATACCAGTTTCAAGTTTAATGCAAACCGCTATTTGTCAAGATCACAGACCCATTTATACAGGCTTAGCCTCATTTATAAGTCAGCTATCTAATGACATCAATAAAAGTTTGTGGGATTGGGATTGTTCGACTTGCACATTCTGTACATTACAGTTGGCTGTTGCTATAATGATTTGCCAAAGTCAACTGTAAAGTAAAGAATATGCAACTCAGACAATAACAATCCCACAGACTTTTAATAACAGATTCTTTTTCGTTGAATAGCTGACTTACAAATGAGGTTAAGCCTGTACAAATGTCTGTGGTCTTCAAAAACAGTGATTTGCATTGAACATGAAACGGGTATATTTTCATGGCATAAATAAATGACTTGAGAAAAACTAGAATAAACTGGTATAAATGAGTCTGTGGTCAACAATAGGCAGGTACATATCCATTAATGAGAAAGAGGACTATTTTGACCCATCTATTCCCCTTCACCATATTATTTAATACTATTAATTATTGATTGCTTTGTCAACCCTCCAACCCCAGGATAACTTAACCAAAGTTAAAACATAAATATTTATGTCCTCTGACCCCGCCAGGCAGTTGCAACAAATAAAATGGAAAGTACCTAAGTTGGTCTTAGAAAGCTAAGTACAGTAACAAGATGGTCCAGGAAATATCCATTACTCTTGACCTCTTGCCTTTCTCACCCCATAAGTTTAGTAGGATTAAAGATTCATTGCCACTTATCGTGATGACCTGTGATTAGTTTATTTTCATATCTCCAACAATTGAATAAAAATTTCACAGCAGATGAAAATAGAAATTTCAATGTTCTGAGTTAATACTAAAATCATCCATGAAGCCACAAAAAAGTCATTTTTGTACTTTATTGTCATGATGGAAAAGGATTCTGTAGGCTTCCTGACCTTCCTATAAATCTTTGGATTTTAATGGACTACGAAATTCATTGACGACCGTGTTGCGTCATGGTAAGTGGCAATGGGTCTAAAGTAGAATCCTCCATGGGGTAACACCAATCTTCCTGCATGGAGAGGTATCAGGATAGATGTTCTCTGGATCTATAAAATTGCTTTGCAGAAAATCTTACTTAAGACTGTCTAGGTCCCTATTTCTCAAAGTTTGATTGGTGCAATTGTTTAACAAATGTCTTCATATACAATTTATTACTGAGTTAACTGGAATATTGCTTAGGCAGGGTTATTGTGTTAGCTAGCCTCCTATCCAGGAGTCCTTCTTTTCACATGCTTATGTAGAGAGAAACACTGTGTGACTGGGGCAGACCTATGGAAGACCTAAGGTGATCTAAGCAATCTTATACACCTTGTTTTCTGATTTTGATGAATAATCAAAGACTTAAGATTTCAAGAAGGTGAAAAATACCATCATGATGTCTCATCATGTGTTTTCACATTTTCTTGAAACCTTATTAACATTGTAATATACAATTATCATGCTATTTCTATTTTTTTTTATAATTATTAAATAAAACAAACTTGTCATAAGATATTACAATCTTCCTTTTTGTCTTCTGGTCCATTTTGATGCTTTTCTATTTCAAATAGCATGGTATTGAAAATTTCTTGGACACACTAAAACATAAATAAAATAGATTAAATTTTGTGACAACAATGAAAACCTAATGATTGTAGTTCAAATGGCCCTCAATCAAGTCTTAAAAATTATATATATATATCTCGTGGAATTCAAGGAGATGGATTGCAAAGATTTGCTTTCTTATACATCAAGTATTAATACTTCAATATTTTTCCTCTAAGTGTTTTAGATATGTGTGTTTTACTGGAAGAGAGCCAATATAATCATAATTTAACAGTATGGCTAGGTACTTACACTATTCTCCTTGGCAGAAGCTTCAAAAAAGGCTGCCTTCCAAGAATCAGCAACCACTTTTCCTGATTCTTTACTAACAACTCTGAAAATTTAATTAAAAATACAACAATTTACTCTATAAAACTAACGGTACATGTATTTAACCCTTTGCATGGCTGCATGGCCAAAAGAGGTACAGTAGGATCTGACAAATACCAACTTGTAAGGGTTCATTCACAGACCACAGTGAAACTTTTGGTTGCCAAATGTTCCTGAATTTGAAATACACTGCAAGCAATGGATCTTAGCAGTTCTTCTATTAAGTTATTCTATTAAGCGGATGAAGAGGTCCTTACCTTTCCATGTGTAAATCAGTCTTGTTTCCGACAAGTACCATTGGAACACTAAAAAAAGATGACATCAGAATCAATGCAAGTGTCATTGCAGGTTGCTATTATCATGCTGCGTGATGTATGATGTCAAAATTGTCTAAAAAATTATCTATTGAAAAAAATGCAATGTGTTAATATTTTGTTAAAAGACCACTTCTTAAGGAAATATCATGTGGTCTGAAATGGGCAATTAATAGCATATAATCTTGTTTTAATAGAAACAAGTGACTCACTAGTGACTTACTAGTTTTGTCCAGTCATATCTAAAAGTTTTTCATGGATGACTTTTGCAACCTCAAAACTGTGGAACAAAAAATAAGAAAAACAAAGTTTTGAGGGGAAAAAAGATAAACTTTAAAACTTGAATAATTTTAAATAGCAGCTAATATATAAAACAATAATAAAACTCAAGTTTGTTTCGCTATTTTTCATCACTACAAACCTTTTTGCAGAAGTTACAGTATATACTATAATATAACCATGAATACCCATGGAATATGACTGTGGAAATATTGAATATTCATCCTGTAAAGAAAGATCACATTTTAACTATTAAGGAAAACATTTGTCAAGAAACACCCAGCATTGTGGAGCAAAAGAGAGTTGTTTTTTAGGGATTTCTGAATCATTATAATTTTGATTAGGCAAAATCGAGATGTGGAGTTGCAAAAGTAGGCAGCTCAGATATAAAAACCGGGTGTTGGAGTTTCCTGGCTTCTAATGAAATACCACGTTCGTATAAATAGTTCAGGAAAGGATTGGCATTGATGGAATGAGAGGAAGAAGGGGTTGTATTGAAGAGCGGAGAATGGGATTGTATAAAAGTAGGAAGGGAAAAAAAGTAGCATCGGAGAAGAAAAGAAACAAGACGCTCTGAGAGCGTAAACTGGGTTGCCTGTTATGCATGAACA
>OCZR010169026.1:13690-24190 GCA_900234385.1 Anemonia viridis | reverse complement strand
GATGATGATACATGATAATGATACATGATGATGCTTGATGTTTGTGCGATTGTGATTTGCCAAAATTAAAACAACAATGTCTACAAGACATGTCCTTTGACCTGCCTTCATATTATTGTCCTCACAACTCAGTAGTTGATCTTTGGTTGAATAGAACTACATCCGTCGTCAAGACAACAAGACTAACTACAACCTGGTGCATGAAACACTTCAGTTCCTGGACTGTATATGTGGTAGTACGTCTGGTGGTCTGGGGTTACTGGGCTTGTACATCAACGAGAACAATGTTGAACTGATCAACCAGTGTTTGGAAAGTCTGACAGAGTACTGCCAAGGACCCTGCCACGAGAACCAGGTAAACAGAAAGCAGCCTGTGTTGTGGTGTAAGAGGCTCGAAGGTGAGGTAGATAGATCAGGGGGCAGCTTGTGAAACCCAAGGACGACACTCTAATATCGACTCCTTGTAGCACGTTGGAATGCAGGTCAATTTGGAGGACAAAACATTAGGTTCCAATTTTCAGGTTTAAATTATTTTGTCTTGTCCTTTTCACATGCACCGTGTCTATACCTTGGTTGACTTGCAGCTAGGGTCGTTATTTATTTTTTATTTTGTTTTCGTAGAATGCTATCGCGCTTCACGAATCTAACGGTATCGATATTGTCATCGCTCTCTTGTTGAACGACATCAACCCACTTGGGAAACAAAGAATGGATCTTGTTCTAGAGCTCAAGGTCAGTAACCACTCGAACCTACGGTGGCCCACAAGGGTCACGGCAAATTAAAGAAAGCCACGGCAGAATACGAAAAGCTCACGGCAAAACAAAGGAAACTCACGGCAGTTTTAATCTGACGTGACACTTGTGGGCCCTTATGATGCCCCGAAAGTGTCACGGCAAATCAAAATTCACGGCAATACAAAAAAAAAACACGGCAAAGTTTTGTTTGTTTTGCCGTAAGTTTTTTTAAAATTTGCCGAGACACTTACGGGGCATGATAAGGGCCCACAAGTGTCAGGACAAATTAGAACTGCCGTGAGTTTGCTTTGTTTTGCCGTGAGTTTTTTGTATTCTGTCGTGGCTTTCTTTAATTTGCCGTGACCCTTGTGGGCCACCGTACGAACCCGTTGGGTAAAAACCGCCCTATATTCAAATCTTTCTGTTTACATTTCAGAACACTGCATCCAAGACATTGCTAGCAGTGATGGAGAGCAGACATGACAGCGAAAATTCCGAGAGAATACTTTACAACATGACACCAAAACAATTGGTAAGAATCGCTCTAGATCCGACTTCCGCCCTCTCGTTCTACTGTCCATGCCGGACGAAAATGCCAGTAAGAGAGGGCTTTGGGGTCTGTGAAAATCTATCATGTTCTTTGTTAGAAAAACAGAAAATCTTTTTGTGACGCAAAACCAATGGGATTCCTGTGGATTTGGCGGGACTTTTTTCGCGCCACGCGCGTTCCCAACCCCAACAGCTGGTTCCTGTTCTACAGAAGAGTAACAGGTTTATTCCGGTTTTCTTCTTGATTGGTTTTGTTAGGTTGATGTATGTAAACAAGCTTATCACCAGGAAGACATGATAGATGAAGAAGAATCTGATACATCACCACGTGATGTTGGGCACAATATTTACATCCTCGCAACCCTTGTAAGTACAGCACAAGGCCTTCTTAATATCTTATCTAAATCGTAAGAAATGTAGAGTTCAGTTTCGCAGGGGCTCCCGAACAGTTGTTGTAATATTTTCCTCGCCACGTGATTACATCGTGATCTTTCGCTGAGCAAATGGCGGGAAATTTTCTTTAATTTTTTATTTTATTTATTTAATGGTGTAAATAATGATAAACATGTCTTTACCATGTTTACCATGTCTTTTGTTAGGTATATTTGTTATTTTGAGATATACTCTTGTTTTCTACACGGTTTCAAAAGCTTTTTCTTTATGTCTACAGCTTTCTCAACAAAACAAAGAGCTTGGCTCGCTGCTTAAAGTTGGCTCGCAAACAGATTCTGATGTTGAGGAATTTCCTGGAGACAGTGCTTTGGAATATTACGCCAAGAACACAGCTCAGATCGAGGTCGGTTATTTTTCTTTTTCTCATACATTGTTCTCATAATGGCTGCCGAGTGCATGAAAATGAAGTCACCCAGTCATCTTGCAAGGCTGAGCAAGGCTGTTCATTCAATATGAAGGTGAATAGCATGAATTCAAGCCAAAACACAAGTTTTTTTTTCGTGACTTTTCTTCTATGAACACATTTCAAGTGCTTTTATGTGTTTCCTTGTGAGCTAATGACTGGATGACCTCGTTTCCGTTTACTCGGCAGCCATTATGAGATAGGTGTATATGAAGACCAAAGGAATCTATGGGTAGTAAATCAGATTTTCTTCAAAATGTTCTTCGAGTGCTTACCATAAGAAGAAAAACCAGAAATTCCGTTTGGAAAACAAATGGTATGTGTCATTCCGATTGCAAAGTTCCAGAAAATTTGGTCTTCCGTCGGTCTTCCGATTGAGATGCTCCACTGCAGTACTCTTACTCTTTTCGGTACTTCCGGTAGACGCGTGTACCATGTGCCGGAAGTCGAAGTTTCCCGCTCTTTTCGGTACTTCCGGTAGACGCGTGTACCATGTGCCGGAAGTCGAAGTTTTCCGCTCTTGTCGGTGTATCCGGTAGACGCGTGTACCACGTGCAGGAAGTTTAGTTTGTCTGATTAGAATCAAGACAAGAAAAATCGGATAAATTGGTGTAAATGGCAAGCACGGGTTTTCCCGTTGTCAATCCGATTTTTCTTCGAAATTCCCTGGAACTTTCTTCCTTTATCTTACAGTATCATGTTCATTCAATAGGTTGTTCGTCAAGATCGGATCATGGAACAAATAGTCTTTCCTGTCCCGCAAATCTGTGAATTTTTGACAGAGGAGAGCAAGACAATGGTGTACACGACATGTGAGAGAGACGACCAAAATAGCAAGGCAAGTGTATAATGCATCACGTCAGTCAATGGGATTGTGTTTTCCGACGATGTTATGGAAAGACTTTGGTTTACGTCCTCCGAAACCCTATTTTGTCGGGACGCTAAATCATTTTCGCGCAGTGAGAAGCGCTGTAAAACATTACTCGGCTTTGAAATCCGCCCACTTATGTATTAATGAGGCCCACCAGAATTCGTTTCATCGACTCGGCACGGTCAAGGTATCAAATTCATTTCATCAGTTGAGCACGAAAGCAGTGGAATCAGTTGTCCAATCATGATAGAACAAATTTCGCATGAGTGTCAGTGAAACGGCACGGTTACGGTACGGCATGCCGGTATCTCCGTAAGCAATTCCTGCCGTATAGTCACTGTCTATTGAACCAATCACAGCTAACCAGGGTTACTTTCATCAGTCCAATAAGCCAATATACTTTCGCAATCACGACACGACACGGCACGGCAGCGCACGGCATTCTCACTGTCGTCTGATCTAATCTGTTTGCGCATGTTTATCTAACGCTTCAATGGAATCTGCATATTTTGTTGCCCGTCATATTGTCGGACGTCCTTGAAAGAGGACGGTTATATGTATCAGACGTATTATTCATTGTTAATGCTGTATACTGTCTTTTGTCAGGTGTCAGACTTCTTTGACAGGACAGAGGACTTGTACCAGGAAATGGAATGGCAAAAGAAACTAAGAGGTATAAATAGTCGCAGACTACGAGAATGGTCATTACCCTTGCTATTAGTAACCTGTTGTGTTTTTCATTGCAGAACATCGGCTTCTCTTCGGACTGAGCAGTCGTTTAAGCCTGTGGCAACAAATATCAATCAACCTCTCTGTGTTGATCAACCTTCTGGTTGGATTTTTCTACCCCTTTTCTGATGGTCCGGGAGGTATGTACCCTGTACCAAAGAGGCGCAGCGCAAATCACCAATACTCACTTCACTTTCGCGATATTTGGTGATTTCAGAAAAATTGCGAAATTTAAGTTTCGCGAAAATATGATGATGGGAAAATTCAATGTTTACATGATAGTTCATTCGATAAAATCGCGAAACCACCGAAATCTCGAAATTAACTCGTAGTGAAAATTTTATATAATGAGGTAATGTTAAGTCAAAAGTCGAACTTTACATGAACCGAACAGCCCAAAAACAATTGATAATATATCGTCTTAGATGTCATTTGGTTCTGCTTATGTGAAGTTCGACAATTCAGCCTAGTCTAAGAGTCTCGTAGCTTCTCAGGGTGATTAAGGGGAAGAGAGAGAGCTGACATGATTTACGATTTTGTTATATTTCAGAGCTGGACCCCCGTCTTTCTGCTCTAGTGTGGCTGGCCATGCTGGTGTCATTTGCTATCATCATTACATTCCCTCGTCCTTCTGGCATCAGAACATTCGTCGGTTCGACCATCATTAGACTCATCTTCTCACTCGGACTGGAGCCGACACTTTATATATTAGGACTAGCAAACGTAAGTATATTGCTTTTTAGTTTTGATCTTTTATGGACGCACAAGACAAGTTTACAATGAGTGGACTGCTTCGACGGTAGACCCCTTACAGCAGAGAGGTGGCGCATTGCAGCACATACCAGCCGTATTTCCATACTCGTGTTGCTATGAGAACAAGTTCACAACTTCACATTACTCAGACACTTTTTACGCTTTCAGGTTATAAACAAAGCAATATCTGTGGTTAGTTTCGTCGGTAATCACGGTACATTTCAGTACGGTCTTCGTCGAATGTTAACAGACAAAGAACTTGTCTTACACTTAACGTACTTTGGCTTTGGCATACTTGGACTCACTGTACATGCCTTCTTTTACTCTGTACTTGTAAGTACCACACATATTCTTTCTTGTTTATTCACATCTTTCTGAGTCAACCTTCAGTCCTTGGTTACCTTAACATTCGTGGTTTTATAAAACAAGTTCTTGTTGACAGTTTTGGACTTACATTACAGTACCTTACTAATATTTTTATTAGTAAGGTTATATTATTGTTTATGTCTTTCTTTTTTCAGTTATTAGATGTGATATTTCGGGAAGAAACCCTTCTGAATGTGATTCGTAGTGTTACTCGTAATGGTCGGTCCATTATCTTAACTGCCATTCTTGCTCTTATCCTGGTCTACATGTTCTCTCTTGTGGCTTTCTTGTTTCTAAAAGATGATTTCTTGGTTGAGACAGACCCTCCACAATTGCCTCCTGCAATAGGTGATTATTTTCCTTCAAATTATGTGTCAGCATGTGTCATCATCATCATTATGCATCATCATCATCATTATGTATCATCATGTATCATCATCATGTATCATCATCATCATCATCATCATCATGTATCATCGTCATCATTATGTATCATCATCATGTATCATCAACATGTATCATCATCATGGATCATCATCATGTATCATCATCATGTATCATCATCATGTGTCATCATCATGTATCATCATCATGTATCATCATCATGGATCATCATCATGGATCATCATCATGGATCATCATCATGGATCATCATCATGTATCATCATCATGTATCATCATCATGTGTCATCATCATGTATCATCATCATCATGTATCATCATCATGGATCATCATCATGTATCATCATCATCATGTATCATCGTCATCATTATGTATCATCATCATGTATCATCATCATGTATCATGTATCATCATCATCATGTATCATCATCATGTATCATCATCATCATGTATCATCATCATGTATCATCATCATCATGTATCATCATGTATCATCATCATGTATCATGTATCATGTATCATCATGTATTATCATGTATCATGTATCATCATCCATCATCATGTATCATCATGTATCATCATCATGGATCATCATCATGGATCATCATCATGCATCATCATCATGTATCATCGTCAAGTATCATCATCATCATCATGTATCATCGTCATCATGTATCATCATCATGTATCATCATCATGTATCATGTATCATCATCATCATGTATCATCATCATGATGTATTATCATCATGCATCGTCATCATGTATCATCATCACCATGTATCATCTTCATGTATCATCATCATGTATCATCATCATGTATCATCATCATGTATCTTCATCATGTATCATCATCATGTATCTTCATCATGTATCATCATCATTATCATCATGTATCATCATCATGTATCATCATCATGTATCATCATCATCCTGCATTATTAATCATCAGCTATCACAGCTATTCTTCATCCATTTCCTCCCCAGGAGATAAGTTCTGTCCAGCTGATAGTAAAGACTGTGACTCCTATTCAATTGCTAAGAGTCTGGAGCATGTTTCTGATTCAATAACAAACAAAGGTGATGGTGAAGAATCAGGTTCTGTCAAGGAACGAGCCTGTGACACCCTGATCATGTGTATTGTGACAACACTCAACCAAGGTCTGCGGAATGGAGGTGGTATTGGTGATGTACTGAGACGACCTTCAAGCAAGGTAGGTAGTAATAGTTGATGGTGTTCAGTGTTCACAGACCCTTCATGTGGATTTTAGACAGAAGGGAGTAGTGCATGTTTTATAGTAACAAAGCGGCAAGTACCTAGCCGAGAGGCTGTGTGGTGTGGGATTTTTAGCCTTTATACTCGTAAGTGACCAAGGCCAATTTCAACAAAAACCAGTAATTAGCTTTAAAATGTTTCTACTGCTGTATACGAGGTCACTGTCATATTGCTATGAATCTTATTGTAAAGTCTGGTTTGCATGTATGCATTCCATTAATGCAAATGCAAGCACAAAGCCAAGTGCAAGGAAAATTAGGTTAGGTATGAACTAAAGCAGTGCAAATACAAACACAAACACAAGACCAATTGATGTAAACCAACAATATTGCACTTGTGTATCTTAATTTGCTTGTATTTCTGTTTCATGTGTGCATTTGCATTACTCGCAACCAGCTAAAGTTTTATCTTACTTGTTGAAGTATTTTAGGAGATGAAAAGTGTGACAACTCCCTTCTAACATACCCCTAGCCTACTGTCCTGATTATATTCACATCCAGTTTTGGCTTTTTAAGAGCTTGTCTCTGGTTCATCACAGTAAATACCCTAAACATATAATATGTATTTCATAAGTAGATAACCAAACATTTAAGGATTGTTCATTTATTTTTCCACTAGGAAAAAATGTTTGTAGGACGTGTGATCTATGATCTGCTCTTCTTCTTTGTGGTGATTATTATTGTTCTTAATCTCATCTTTGGTGTCATTATTGATACATTTGCTGACTTGAGAAGTGAGAAACAGAATAAAGATGAAATCCTGAAAAATACTTGTTTTATTTGTGGTAAGTTTGATTTTATAAGGTGTGTATCCAGCCCCCCAAAAATGCTTTTTTTACTGCTAGATTTTCAGATCTAGACACATTCTATAAAGTTGACAAATGGATATTTTAGAGAACTAACTGCACAGTGTATCTTATATATCTGTAGGGCTTGACCGGTCAGCATTTGATAATAAATCAGTGTCATTTGAAGAACATATCAAACTTCAACACAACATGTGGCATTATCTGTTCTTCATCGTACTTCTCAAGGTCAAAGACCCTACAGAATTTACTGGACCAGAAAGTTATGTTGCTCAAATGATCAAGGTATTGAAGTGCTCTTGAATTCTTGCTCTAGAGGAATTTTTGTATGACTAGGAAAAACTTAAGGCGTCAATAGTTCCTTGCCGTGACCATATGATTGTGTTCTGTGCACACTGTGTGTACCATGCCATGTGCCAGAAGTTCTTCAAAGTCCTACGAAATCTGCTCTAAGCCCACTAGTCAGCTAACACAATTATCCATCCAGTTTAAACACCTTTCCTTTTATTATATAGCAGTTTTCATATGACTGTGAAAATGGCACGGCACAGTTACGGAAGAAATTTCGAATGTTTTTGTAGAAATCATGGCACTGACATGGCACGGCGCAGTATGTTTCACACTCATACGAAATCTGCTCTAAGCACACCTCTGTCAGAAAAACTGAATTTTGATCTTTAAATGACAGGAAAAGAACTTGGATTGGTTTCCAAGGATGCAGGCTATGAGTCTTGCCATTGACGAAGGAGAGGGGGAACAGAATGAGATGCGCAATCTGAGTGACAAGCTGGAAAACACTGCTAAACTAGTGGCTACCCTCTCACAGCAACTGTCTGAACTCAGAGAACAGGTAGGTTATGATGAGAGTGGAGTTGAGTTAGTTTCATCATCCCCCAGGAGTTTTCATTTAAGGGTTTGTGGGGATGGGGGAATGAGGTAAGGGGGACAGAAAAACGATTTTTTGTCATGCATTTTAAGGACAGCTTTACGTATATAAGCTTAAATGTTTTTTAAATATGGTCTTTTCGGGCTAACGAACAAAATATCAAATGGATCCGAAATTTAATGGATGTGACTTTGAGAAATAGACCCCTGTACCTTGGGAGAAATGCTATTTTGATCAGCAAAAATGATGACATATTCATGAATATCTCTGAGAAGCTTTACTCTTATTCCACATGATTTTGTCACAAATTAAAAGTACAATAAACACAAATGAAATGCTTTTTAAAAAATTCAGAGTATCATGGTTAGTTAAATTAGAAAAGAATTTGTGAAAAGAGTAGCCACGTCATTTTTCTGTCCTGCCGGTAAGGGGAGGATAAATGCTATCCTTGGTTGACCCATGTTTTCACTCTTACCCATTTTCTCCTCTACTGTAGATGACAGAACAAAGAAAACAAAAGCAGCGAATTGGTCTCTTGGGTCCTCACAATAACATGGTTCCACCAACATCAAATAACTTCAAAGTTTAAAGACTTCTTATAAATCACACTACAGAGCTAAAAGTCCAGTCAAGTCCAGTCATGTGTGGTTAGAGTGCTTACACCATGTCCACCAAATTATAGTTATTACCTTAGTTATTACGCCACCCAGTTGGCTCAGTTGCTTGAGTGCTGGACAACAACTCAGGGTCTTAAAATAACTGAGAAGGTGCTGCCTTTGTTATAATACCTGCAAATGGTTGGATGGCTTGGATGGCCACGTAAAATGGCGGTCCCGTCTCTCCACACTTCCTAACCTTGCATTGGAGGGATGTAAAAGAACCACTGACGATGTAAAAAAAAACCTGACAGTGACCACCCTCAGTGTCTACACTTCATACTTACGGTTGAACTTCCATGTTCTAGAAACCATGGTAACAATAGAACGACAATACAATACATACAATAGAGAACAATACACTGCTATACAATATAAGTATTATAGTTTTCTAGAACATGGAAGATTAACCATACTTACCACCTCATTCATATCATTGTAAAGCGCCTTTGAACATATTTACATGATAAAAGTGCGCTATACAAATCCACTATCATCATCACTACCTAATAGTTCTTATTTAGGTACTATTTAGGTGCTATCATCATCACTACCTAATAGTTATTATTTAGGTACTATTTAAGTGCTATCATTCAGCCAGAACGGTCAAAGAAAAAACAAATTCAAAGGAAACAATACCTCGTCACAACTTTGCTTGTTTAAAATAGTACCTAAATAAGAAATATTAGTTGGTATCTATTTAGATTTTATGTCAAGGACATAGTGTAAGCACTCTATGGATTATCATTCATATTTAATTATCAGCATCCCAAAAAACAGTGGTATGATTCATTCAAAAGATTAATAGAATCAGTATTAATAGTTATTATATTTTATTGGTACAATATATATCTATGATTATTAGAAAGTTTATTCATATTACTATTATTACTATTATTTTGTCTCCATGTATATTGTTGTCTCATGCTAGATTTATGGTACCAATAGACCTAATCCATGGTGTGACAATGTTTTCACAATTCAATGTGACAAACCCGTCGAGGTATGATTAACTATTGTGTTGAAACTCTTTGTGTTATCGTCGTGATTCCCTTAGGATACTTATGAAGTTTTTGAAGAGTAAGAACAAAATAAAGTGAATCTCTAGAGGTTTCTCACGTGCTGAATTGGGAAAACTTTGATCCAATTGTAGAATTTATTATTATATTTTATAAGATTGGAAAATGTTAGCTGAATATTGGTGTTTTAAAATCATTTCTGTCGAGAAACTTAAAATATAAAATCCCTTGTAAAATTTTATTGACAGAAATCAAAAACGGTGTGGAATTGTAATTTTGCAGAAAAACTAGTGTGAGATCTGTCCAGTGAAATTATTACATAAGAATATTACTATTATATTTTCTAGCAGCTAGAAACACTCTGCACAAGTAATAATATTATTAAGATGTTAAATAACTCATAATAATGAAATCTGTATACTAAAGGACCATATGTCTACAACATGGCTACAACTTTTGTAAGACTGTCATAGGGTTTTAAAACAATGGTTTCAAAACATTATTGTAAAATATTTGAGATACTATGCACGCTCTGATTGGCTGGCGACCATGTTTATATTAGAGGACAGAGACACGCTCAGCCTTGTTGTCGTAAAA
>OCZR010168941.1:0-10858 GCA_900234385.1 Anemonia viridis | reverse complement strand
GGCTCAAGCAGACGTTCAATTACTTCACCTGGAGGAAGAGCATCATCGAAATCGAGCTACAATTCAAGTAATTATAACTTAGCTGAACAGAACAACTCTCAGAGAGTTGAAACTTAACCAACGATAGGTAAGTTAGCTCAGCTCAAAACGTAATGGAATTCCGACCTGAAACGGATGAACAATTGAGGAGCTCAGGGACAGCGGAAGACGGAAGAGGTTTTTCCGCTGTCCCTGTATCTTGCTGAATTTAGAACTTACTCAGTATAAAATTTCCGAGCTTGAAGAAACATTCATTATTATATATCCACCGCATATTCAACCCCTAACGTCTCTTTGTTTTCCTTTTTTCTTTATTTACAGAACTAGTGATGAAATAGCCAAACTCGAACATACGCTTTGAAGAATTTGCTGGAATTCCAATATAAAATAATTATTATTTGTACATCCAATTTCATTATTTTTATATTTCATAATCTTTTCCATGGTAACCAACTCTGGCAAAAATTGACGAAAAAACTGTCTAGATATACGTACTGATTTTAAAAATAGTGGGAAGCAAATTGAATTTACAAAAACAATTAAATTCTTATATATTCAAGTCAATTTTTATAAGTGTTATTACATTCTTTAAACATTAATAAAAAATAATTAAAAAAATCCCAAGCCATGACGTTTGTTGTAAATTGCTCTGATGGGATACCTGTGCCTCAATTCCCTTTTCCTGATTGGGGCTGCCGGTGTATTCGGCAGTGTACATTTAGAATTCGAGGTTTTTGGGCTAGATATGTCATATCGATGTGTTAGTTATATACAGCATGAGTACACGTCATTCATCTCTCAACTCTTTCTTCTTCACTTCCTCTCGATCCGGCCTTTCGTCACAACCAGCGGCTTTTTTCACTCGCCCCCCCCCCCCCTCCCTTCCTCTTTCACTTCCTCGATCCTCAACACACTTGTCGACAAAATTTGAACCTACGTAGTTACTCAACTTTCATATCGCTACTATAGCTAGTATAATACGCACATAAGCGAGGTTAAATTCAGGGATCGACAATAGACTCAGTATCATGAAGCGGAATCCACTCACACCCCCTCCCCTCCCACCTTAATCATATGGATCATTGGACTTTCCATAGCTGATTCTTATTTATTTATATATTCTGCATTTATATTTCCCCTAGTTTCTTGGTATGTCGGATGTCAATATCCCAAAAGGTCTTTTGGTTTAATACCATAGTGCCAAATATGGTGTGTTGCGGAAATGTTTTGATAATGAGCTGGGGATCAAATGAAAATGAAAGTCACGTACGTCTGCTTGGACGGAAATTTATTCAATTCAACAGCGTCCCGCTTCTCAGTATTTTTGAAATATTCTATTACGTAGCTGGCAGTTTTGGGTATGTGCGATACTAAAGTGGTCTTCCTGTGGTCACTTCCCGCGTTTCTACTCGAGCCTCGATCTGGTACCACACCAAATATGGTGATTTGATTGACAGGTTGCGTAATGGCTGCGGCCACCAGTCACGCAAAGAACGCGCGCAACTCACAAACCAAAGCCAAGTTGACGGCCATTTTCTTTTGTTTCGTGTCCTAAGATAGAAAACCGTTCGAAACTTGACTTCTTTCTCCTTCTGAGGACCCTGGTTTACGACATACACGTCGAAAAGAACCTGGAATGTCAACAACGATCGAGCAGGTAGGTTTTCCAGGGTTGTTCTCTAGTTTTTTCGGCCGAATATCCGGGCGAATAGCGAGTGCGTTGTGCTAATAGTTTTTCCTTTCTTTGCATTCGTTATTTCCTCATATGCACGGATCATAACGACTCAGAGGCCTAAAGATCATAACAGTAAAGGTAAAACTTTGTGGTTTAGTTGGTTGTTAGCTTTTTTCCCCGTGAGGCTGGTTTGTTTTTGTCGGCGAGTGTCGAAGGACTTCGATTCTCATTTAATATCAGCCATGCCAATATTTAGTAACTCCTAACCCCATCTCTTCGGCAGGCTACGGAGAACGTAAGAACGGCGAAATTCAAGGCGAAGATCTTAGCAAATACCTGAACTCAGCATCAAGAAAGGTAAAAAAGTTCGTCAGCATCAAAACCGAGTTTTCTAATGGGAATACTGTAAGAAATGTGCTCCTAATTGGAAAATCGTGCTAATGGTTGCCATGTTTCTTTCTTTGCACATGTTTCTGATGTCGTCGCTTCGATGATGGACGTAAATAGCTGGACGAAAACGGTTTAAATTCGCTTCCAAGGGACAATCAGCTGGCAAGTACAGTCGGAGGAGACACGTACTTGCCGCCGTATTATACCTCTTCGACATCGAACACTGGAGTCCCAGCAATGCCTTTTCCGTATTTGAACACTGGAATAGGGGATGGCACATGGTCGTCCCCAACACTAAACCCAAATACTCTCTTCCCGTCTACTGCATTCGGTGTTAGCAATGGTGGAGAACAGTTGCTTCCTGATCAGATGTTTAGTCATAATAACGGAGTTGCAGTTTCCAATGCATTTTTGGGGAATCTGAATCACAACACGTCTAGCAATGTGTTTTTGACTCAAGCGGCCCCTGCTTTGTACTTTCCCGGGAGCTCAACTGATATCTCTTGGGGGGAGCAAAATCCAGCTACTGCAGGACCTCCATTGCTACAAAACTTTTACCAACCACCCCCACCTCCTGTGTCTGAAACTCTCAACCCTATTGGAGTCGGTGGAACTGTAGGTATGGAGAAGGCTTTGTCCAATTTGAGTGTTGGTGTGGATGGCCATGAAAATGGCCCAACTGACAACAAAATTGGAGCACATGGGAATGGACAGTCCAGTGGAAAACATGTGGACTCAAAGCCCAAGTCATGGGCTGCAATTGCTAGTCAACCAGCAAAACCCAAACCTCTTCCGCAAAAACCAAAACAACAACAACCTGTACATGTTCCATCGTCCGGCATGGGAATTGTAAAAGGAGAAACTCCTTCATGGGGAACTGTTGCAAAATCAAATGCCAACAAGCCAGCAGTTGGACGTGCGCAACGTCCTCGTACAGGTGTTACTGGAAATGTTGGACTGAATACAAATGTGGGTAGTTCTGGTGAATCTTTGCCTGTTCTTGACAGACTTAGAGCAAAGTGGAATTATAACAGCAAGGATAACTCCCAACTCTTACACAGTAATGCACGTTACTTTATCATTAAGAGCTACAGCGAGGATGACATTCACCGTTCCATTAAGTATAGTGTTTGGACCAGCACTGAGCATGGCAACCGTCGTCTAAATGAGGCTTTTAAGGAGCAAATGAAAGTTGGGCCTATCTACCTTATTTTTAGTGTAAATGGTAGTGGACACTTTTGTGGAATTGCTCAGATGATGTCGGAGGTTGATCTTGACATAGAGACTGGCATTTGGTCTCAGGATAAATGGAAAGGAAAATTTGAAGTAAAATGGTACTATGTGAAGGACGTACCCAATAATGCTTTGCGTCATATTCGCCTGGAGAATAATGATAATAAACCCGTAACTAACTCACGGGACACCCAAGAAATTCCACCAGACAAGGCTCGTCAGGTTGTGAAAATTGTTCAGTCCTATAAGCACCAAACGTCTATTTTTGATGACTTTGCGCATTATGAAAAGCGTGAAGAGGAGGAGATCAAAAAGGTATATCCTAATTTTGATTTTGATTTATAAACCAGGTTATTACCACTCCTTACTCCTTAGGTATATATCCTAATTACTATTGATAATGTTTTTATTGGCACTCTGACCTCTTGCCATGTGAGTATCCTAAAGCTCAGTGACAGAGCATCCAGCTAGGATATACAGAGGGTCTTGAGTTTGATTCCCATCGGGGGCTCAGAATTTTTTTGAACTTGGTTAATAAATTATTTATGTGTCTTTCTTTATTCAAAAATGTACACTCCACACAGCCTTACTTATGATTATATCATCATAAGATTCGATCTAGAAAATATTTTGTTGCCTGTTGTAAGATGATACCTGGATATAGAAAATCTTTCTATAAGTGCCCTCTTAGAGTATCTGTCAGTCCAGCTTTAAAAATTTCCTTTCTGACTCTTAATACTTGATTTTGGAATGTAGAAGTATGTCATAATAGATTGGTGTGTTAAACAATTGAAATTGAAAATTCACAAGAAATTGGCCCTTGTTTAAGATTAGGTTTAATTTATTGTAGAGTAGGTGTCCATAAATGAGTCCAACATCAGCATAGCTTTGTCACTTTTGTATGAAGCATTATACTTCATTCAGCTTGATCATTCAATCAATCAGCACTGGCTTACCTGTCTCTAGAGCTTTCACATCATGCAATATTTTATGACACAGAATTGAAGTAACTATGACCTTTTTGAATTACTTTTGGGTGTCCTTTTTACTGCTTTTATTCAATGTCCAGTAAAAGTGAAATTACATCGTAACAAATTGCCAAATTTACCACAAATAATTTTAGCAGCAGAAGATATTTGGTTATTTTAGATAATGTAGTTTGTTATATTATATTCTTTCGCATAAATTTTAAAACAAATGGAAAACAAAAGGACTGCTTTCAGAATGCTTTTCCAAAACAACAGGCTGACACAGCCATCCATTAACAATATTAGCAAACTATTCTAGTAATGATAGTAAATAGATTTATCTTATCCTCTCAAACCATCTAAAAACGTATTTTAGTATTCCTTACATGCTATTTCTTTGTAGGACAGAGATTATTATGTACATTGAACAATTTTGGTTTCTTATGTTGCATTTTGTTTATTATTTTTTAGGGCAATGATTAACTTTCAGCTAACTAGCAAATATATTTCTTTATATCTTAACAACCTAAAGGTGTAAAATTCATTACAGTAGATATATATTATTTCTTAAAATAAAAGGGACTATCCATTGTGCATAGAAATCAAGGATTATAGTTACCTATATTCATTAGTCTCACAATTGTACAGTTTGATGGACTATCAATCACCATCTTTGAGACTACACCATGTAGTCTACAGATGTAGCAGTAAAAATACTGTAACCCACTTAACTTCTACAATATTGTGTGACAATCGAATAAGTATGATATTTGATTTTTCTTTGTTGGACAAAGATTAATCTATATAGATACATTATCTATTTCTTGTTTTGGAGTCAACAAATAATTTTCAACTAGAGTGCAAGCAATATATCTGTGAAATTCAGTGTACAAAACAGTGCTAATCAAACAACAGAAAACAATAGAGTTGTACTTCTGAAACAAAAATTGTACTATTTAGTAAAACTAAAGTTTCACAGATATACTATGAAGTATATGATGTAAAATTCCTTTTTTATTATTCATAGATTAATATATATTTCATCTGTATTGTTTTCCAGGGCAACAAGAAATTGGTTGGTGTAAAGGAACCTTAAAACCCAAAGCCTTCTCCAGGTTATTGGATCCCAAAGGAATGTGAACCTTTATTACAATATTTTCCATTGTTTAGACTATTAAATGCTGGGGACCAAGAGCAGTAGTAATACATGGACTGTTTTAGAATGGATGTACAATAAGTTTGTTTTCCAAATAACAGGAATCTTTTATAGTGGCATGAAATCAAGATTTTCTAAAAATATATGTACTTTTTGTGCTGAGAGATCTTGAACTCCAATAAAGCAAAAACGTGATGTTTGGGCTGGTTTAACAAGGTATAATGAATTTGACCTGTGTGGAAGATTCAAGTGGTCATTGGTTTTTCAAGGCATGTCTATGCATAGCCATAAATAGCAGAGCAAATGTACTATGACCTGAAATTAAGATACTTAAATTTATAGGACCAAAAGCTGAGCAAACCAGTACTACACAGTATATTCTTATCAATCCAGAGTATGAAAAATGTTTAATTTCCCTAACCTTCTCATTTTACTTTATTTTTGCTGTGCTGGTCATTATTACTGTGCTTTCCAATCCTTGCAAAATTGTACATTTTGCTTTTGTGACAAAGTTGGTTTTGGTGGACAATCGATCACGGTATTCCTAAACATTCCATAAGGTAGATGGATTGATAACGTTGTGTCTTTCTGACCATCTGGTGTAAATACCTTGACTAACATCCACCAAAACTGTATTTTGTTTTGATGACAAACTGCATGATTTTGTGCATGTGGTTTGGAAGTTGTAAGGAAGAGAGGAGGTGCATCTCAAGGCTAAAAAAATTATCCTTGCTCATCTTCAAGTTTTAGTGCATGTTCAAGCTTGCAGTAAGCCATTTGGTCCATCGCCTGACTTGAATGTTTAGATAGCCTTTCCTTCATCTTCCCCTTACCCTCCTCTTTCCCCTTGTAATTTTGACCATTTTGTCACTTGTACTGCATACCTTTACTACTCTCAGCACTACCATTACTTAACCATTTGACGCCAGTACTGCATTTTCCATTGTGTGATGGCATTTTCAGGGCGAAAATAGAGGCTAAAAATAAAACGTAACAGAAGATATTGATTCCATGCTACTAAAGATACTTTATAATAAATGATTACGTCATGTAGATTAAGCTGTCTTTGATTTTATGATGTACGACAAGAGCCATGTCAAAGTGAACTTCCTGTATGTTCATAGAACATAGCTTTTTTGATGGTCAAATAAACAAGCATATCCTCTATTTGTATTTGATTGATCTCGAGTGAGTGTCTTCTAACTGAGTTAGTAGTCCAGTACAGTGCTGGACTCTTTCTGCTCTGACATTAAAGTTGGAACAGACAGAAAGTGAATCTGGCACTGGACTACTTGATTTCCATGACCCCCTATTGAGTTCTTTAATGGCACATGAAAGGAGTCCATTGGATGATTCATGCTGCTCTCTATAGACCAAATCCAAAATTTGCACGATGTGAGGCTTGAATTGTGTACAAAGAATCAAGCCAGATGGATTTGAGTCATGCCAGATCCTTTTGTTCACAACTTAAGCCTCAAATTGGTGCAAGTTTTGGATTTGGTCAATGCAAAACAAAAGCAGGAGGTCCAGGGTATACTGAAGAGAAATGTATTTTCTGTGTTCTGGGGATATTTTGTACCAAAATAAAATAATAAAAAATCCCAAACTGGAAGGGAACAGATGTTTTCTTCTTGCTCTTTTCAGACCTTCCATGGGACTAATAATAGACCTCATCCGCTTGGGCTAATGTTTTCCCATTTCAGACCACGTGTCATACCATTGAGAATAACTTTCTTTGTCTAAGTTGTATCCATATTCATGTGTCTTCTCAGGTGCAACCGTTAAACAAAGAAATGATACTCTAGGGAATGACGTGATCTGAAATGGGAAAACATTAGGTCTAAGCTGATGAGGTCTATTGAAGGAGAGTTCTTTCTTTGTTTCTTTCAATCCTTATTGTACAAATAAGTCCAGGGTCAGGAGAAAGACAGTGAATTCCAATTTCCGAGGTCAGGAAATTATTTTTGATGTCTGTGAATTGAATTTTTGACTGATATTAAATCATCAGTCAGTGCCCAGTCTTTGTCCATTCTGAATATTTCTTCTACAACCGATACTAGCAAAGAGACAATGTCCCGGATGAATTTGAACTGGCTGAAAGTCACCCCAATCATAGCCTGCGTGGCAGGCGTTCCTTGATGGGGCGCCCCAATCAGGCACAAAAAAGCCAATAAAGTGTCCTCAGCTCATGATACACCCATTTTTTCTTCACTAATATTTTCAAAATCAGAAAGCCAAACTATTTGAAAGCAAATCTGGTCTCTTCGGAAATTTAATACCAATCATGTTATTGCATTTCCCTTTAACTTTCATTTTTTTTCCTTTCTTTCCCCTTCCATTTCAACGCCTAAAGAAAATTCATTTCATTGTGTTTTGGGTTGCCTGTGGAAAGTCCAAGGACAATCTCAAATTCAAGATGGCGGATTGAAGTGGTTGTGTCAGGGCTAACTTAAAATGGCTCTTTTACAGGTATTTATCGCGATATCTGAATACATTTTCCTTTAGTATCCATTATAGATCATTAATTTATAACACTGTTGTCTCTTTTTTGTTATAGTGGCGCCGCTTTAATTTTTTTGATAAAGAATTCTTGAAAGATCACGAGACCAACCAGCCATACGAAAGACTGAAGGTAGGAAATAAATTGTACTGAAATGACCTTGAATATAAATCAAAGCGCCTATGGAAGTTATTAATAAATTTAAAAGCTAGTAATTAGATCAGACAACGCTTTTAATAAGCATTTTTAAATTCATTTACTGGGATTTGTTTGTAATTATAAGCTTAGCTTATTGTTTTATAACAAGACCCTTCCAGCTTTTCACTTGGAAGCAAAAGATGGAATTGTTGGAGAGGGTCTGTTGTTGATCTGTACATTAGGACTCCGTCTTGTTCATTGGATTTCATTTATAGAGCACTTATTGCCAGTAGGAAGGGTTGATCAGTTTTCTATCCTGCAGCTGAAGGAATGGGGGAATCAGCCATAAATATGCATATTTTATTTACATGAAGTAACATTAATGTTATATTTGACGTAGATGTGAGCTAGGGGGGAGATAAGAATAAATTCAAGCTTGAAATACCTTTTCTGCACTAGTTTGGTAGTTTCTTCCCCCCGGCCCCCTCCCCACACTCCCCCAAATCATGTCTGCCTACAGTCCTTTATTCTGGAGCTCCTACAGTATACCTAGGAAATCCAAGATTACGAAACATTAAAGGAATCAAGCATTACTGGGAACTCCAGAATTTGTATGCTATTGAAACCTTTGTGCTAATGGTGAGCTAATGTGTCACTTTATGTTACAGGACATTAATATTTCTGCATGTTCCAGTGGAAGGGGCCAGATGATATTTGGTGGTATGTTAAGATATACACATGTTTATTATTAAATAACTTAAATAAACAGCTCTTATTAACCGAGTGTGAGGTCTGTACCTTAAGTTATGCATGTACATGTATATGTGAGGGCCATAAAAAGTGGAAAAAACGAGGATCCATAACTTACAGTATGGACCGAGTAAACAAGGTTAATAAGATATTAAATTTTATTATATGGCAAGGCTACCAAAGTAATTTTGATTTTCGGTCCACACCATAAGTTACGGACCGCACATCAAACAATCAAAGCGTGTGAAATTACCTTGCCATATACTGTAACAATGCATAATACACTGTATGTGCACTCTGTGTGGTTGGAAACTACAATGTCCTATTGCATGATCATGAATAGAAATTGATGCTGACAACAACTGCATCATGCTTGCTTATTTTGCAAAAACATTTCAAAAAAAAAAGCAATAAATTGAATTAAATTATGCTTCACACACTGAAACAAAAAGCATGAAAATTTCAAAATCTAAACTTATCCTTCTATAGTTGTAAGTTTTCCTTTTTCCTTAATTTCCAGATGACAATGGAAGTATCCATTTTCTAGACCGTGATCTGCAGCTCAGTTCATTCAAAGCATTTGAGATAAAAGTGTCTCACTTATACCAGCTGAAACAACATAATTTCCTTGTCTCTGTTGGGGTAAGAATAAAATATTTTTTACAAAAAAAATGTTGACTAATCAGTTGACTTATTTAAATTTATAGACACAGAAAAATAGGAATTTGGATCTAATAAATAAATAAATATATATAATAGGGGTTGAAGATTGCAATAGACCATTTCATGGATCCTGTAGCTCAACCTCAGCCAACCAACACCCGGACGAGGCAGAAGTTGAGCTGCTGGATCCGTGAAATGGTCTATTGCAGAATGAGTGTTTTTTATATTATGTCAAGCAAGAAATTTACTGTACAACAAGTACATTATATTTTGATCACAGGATTAGACTAAATTTGCTTCCCATTATCTTTGAGTAAATCATCATATTTACTTGTATGTATTTTCTCATAGGAAGATGAAGTTGGCATCAATCCCATAGTAAGAGTATGGAATCTTGACAAGGTATAGGTCTGGCCACAGATGTAATTATAATCAGTATTGCAGCAGAATGTAAACAAAAATATGACCACATCATTGTTGCATATTTTTATTCATGGGCCATTTGCTGCCAAACAAGTTTTTGCACACCTTATTTGGATACAGCTAGCTTTGTATTGAATTGGACTCTTTAGCTTCATGTGCAGATTGTCCATTTCAAACCACATGACATTTCTTTGAGAAACATTCTTTTGTTAAAATTTATACATTGCCACAATATTTTGCTAGCTCTGATTGGTTGGATATCTATGAACGAGAAATGGATTGTGCACACATGCACTGGTGATTGTACCAGCCATATTTACGATATAACATGCTCTGATTGGTTGTCTGTATTTGAAGAAGAAATTATGGATTTTGCAAGGTCACACTCTCATGTCAAAATTGTTTTCATAGTTTCTTGACCTTTTCTGAAGATGTTAACTTTGTTGAATTAACATATGAAAGCACACATACAATCACATAGAAGTATGGAAATAAATTATTGTGTTCAACACTTTTGCACCTTGCACAGACTGTGTGTAATATTTTATTGATTCTTGCCGAATGTGTTGTTAATTATTGTATAAATACAATGTTAATTCCTCATAGCAAACATGTATGCTATTGTTATTGACATTCAGACAGATAAACTTGGGAACCCTGTGTGTTGTCAAATGCTGAGAGCAATCCCTGGGAACAAGCCAGTAGCAGTAAGTGAACATTTCTCAGTATTAAATATTATCATGGAGATTTCAATACTTTACGCAGACATCAGTATAGCACTCCCCTCAGTCTTGGAATTTATTAATAACACTCGACCACTGCACATTAGACAGATTATACTTTGAATGTTATGCATTTGGATTGATCTTTGTTATTTTGTGATTGACAGGTATCATGCTTGGCAGTGTTGGAGAACCTTACTC
>OCZR010168579.1:15329-25747 GCA_900234385.1 Anemonia viridis | reverse complement strand
CAGCAAAGCTGATGTGGTCGTGTCTCTAGTTATAACTATCTATTTATTCTCTCTCTCTCTTCTCATCGATTGGCTAATAATCGTGCAAGAATCGCGTAGCTAGTGCTGTAATATTAAAACTGCTGTTTACTTTGGTGTTCCGCACGGATCGGTTTTTGGACCCACATCCTGAATTCTCTTTCTTAATCTTTGCAAAAAATGTAAACTAATTTGAGTTTTCCTAGTTGGTTTACATTCTGCCTTGAAGTAGGTGCCATCGTGTTTAGAAACTGTCGATCAAATTGATAGACAATGTGACAGAAAGTTCTGATTCCTCTGTTGTAATTTGGCAGCCGAATATACTGGGAAGAAATTATTGTCAATGCTTCGTACACAGTGCAAACTAAGAGGCGATTGACGTGCAGCCAGTTGCAACGAGAGAGAAAAATATAGGGAGAAAGAAAGAAAGGAAGATGGAAAGAAATGAAAGGATAAGAAAAAATGATTAAAATATTCTAGGAGAACCAAAATCAAAAAGATTATCGTTATTATTGAGATTACAATCAATTACAAAAGAAAACTAGAATTCCCAGATAAAAGAGGGGAAAATGAAATCAGACAAGTGATAAATTGAAGTGGGAGTTTATTTAGAGATAGCTATCAAAGGACCAGAGGAAGTACAATCAGTGAATCATGTTGCTAAGGAACTGGATGACATGAAGTGGTTACCACTTCTACTGAAGACAATAGCTCCAAGGTTGGGTTCTACTTTCAGTACGCTTTCGGACACGATACTTCGAATTGGAACACTTTTGTTGAGGACACTGTATGAAGAGAATCATGCATTGACAAAGATACACATTCTTGTTTGGTGCGTTTATGGTCCTTCCTTCAAGAGGTCTAGAGAAAAGAATCCTGGGATAAAGACGGTCACAGCAATTACTAGAGTCGGTCGGTATATCCAGGTTAATTATTAACAATTTGATCAGGCCCTACTGCATACACTAGTTGCGGTCGGTATATCAAGGTTAGTTATTAACAATTTGATCAGGCCCTACTGCATACACTAGTTGCAGTCGGTATATCCAGGTTAGTTATTAACAATTTTAAACTCAGGCCCTACTGTATACACTAGTTGCGGTCGGTATATCCAGGTTAGTTATTAACAATTTGATCAGGCCCTAATGCATACACTAGTTGCGGTCGGTATATCCAGGTTAGTTATTAACAATTTGATCAGTCCCTCAGTGGATACACTAGTTGCGGTCGGTATATCCAGGTTAGTTATTAACAATTTGATCAGGCCCTACTGCATACACTAGTTGCGGTCGATATATCCAGGTTTGGACTTCGTCTACACGATCTTGCATCCGGCATTGGGACAGTCAATGGTCTTATGACCAAAGAACAATACCATGATGGTCGGTGTATCCAGGTTTATGGTCAAGGAACACCACCATAGCAATCGGTATACCCAGGTATCTGGTCGCATTTCCAAGGGTATGATACCTCATGTTCTTCAGCACGTTTATGATGCCAATGTTCACTGAGATGTTTTAATCAAACCCTAACTTTCATTCGGGAACTGAGAACGTGCTGCCTTTTTTTCTCAATCAAAACTTGAAAGAGAACCGGCCGTCCTCGGGGCTTGCCGAGGATAGCTCGCATAAATAAATCATAATACTTTTATAAAGATTTCATAGATAATTCTTGAAGATGTTCGGTGTACTTGTGTACTAAACTGATGGCTGGCGGAAAGTGATTTTTTTAGCAAAAATGTTCTTTGGAAAGTATAGTGGAAGTAACAAAAAGCCATTTTTATCAGATAGGGAATAGGCATTTATGTAGCTGACCGAAACGAAATATATTAATAACGAACTAAAACACAGATTCGAGTTTCGGCGTGAAGGTTCAATCTCAGCTCTCGATAACCTGCAAAGTTATCATGTGCTCAAGATCGACATCGAAAATTCACTTGCACGAAAGGTTGCCTAATGAATTTCCTCTGGATTTTCTGAAAAAATATGAACGGTCATTTCTCTTGTTTTCTTGTTCTTATTCAATCTCTTGTTTTTGTTTGTTTAGTTTTTCTCTGGAATTCTGGGATAACGAACTTCGAAAAAAATTGGAAAAAAAGTCGAATTTGAAAAAAGGAAAGTACAGTAATATACATTGAATATCTAAAGGTTTTGTTCGTTGATAACTGAAAGTGCGCAAAAAAAGTGGGAGAAGACTTACCGAATCAGTTCCAGCGACGCATTAGTGGCAATATCGTGATGTCAATGTGATGAACATCAAGTCCAAATGGCCTCGTAATCGAGTAAACATTCTCAATAATGTGGTTTCGCAAGTGGTAGTACAATACCACCAAAAACATTCCGTTCAAGGAAACTTATACTCTGTGCTTTTGATAACAATGAAATGATTAAAACTTCATCGCCCAGGCGGATGTAGCGGTAATATCTCATATCTAGGGTTAAATTACTTCGCATTTGATCACCAGGGTCGGTCCAAATCACCGGAAAGGGATTCAGACTGTTAATAACATCCGACGGTGCCATGGGCAGATATCTTTGGACATCTAGGGATATTTATACGTGGATTTTATTAAGTTAGAACTAGAAGAATAGAACTTCATGCCGTGAGTAATGAATAGAAATGGTAGGTTAAGCGAAATTTGCGGGGTTAGTAAAGAAAGATCCCCGCAGGGTTGTATAACAGTAGTCTTTTCAATTTGATCAGTTCCTCATTCCAGCATCTTTTCTGAACTTCATTTACTTTATCTTAATTTTTATCAATTTCCTCGGAAAACGTCTCTGATTGGCCCGTGATGGCGTCAACAAATGACGTCTCATTCATATATGTCGACCATCAACGACAGGTCGGCATTTTTTTACAGAAACCTTAGTCTAGTTCCGCATAAGTGGCGATTATTTTTACACTGATTTTCAATGTACACTTCTTTCAGCCTTTCAACCTGATTGGCTCCCTTACGACTTGACGTCATCTCACTACTTATACCATCATCATTTTCAGATAAAAATCAGTCTGCAAATATAGAGTCGAAGTTATTATAGTCGCGCCGGTTCTGACGGTCCTAAGGGCAAGGGAGTTATTGTATCTTGACGTTTCGTCTCAGTTGAAGAATTTAGTTGGTGACATGCGGAAAATTAATTCTTATACATCTTCCTGGCAGAGGAAGTGTATATAAACTCGAACACTAAATCAACTATTGTATATTGGATTTCAATTAATTTCAGAAAGTTTCTGTGAATAAAACGGCTGCATCATTTTGTTATGAATACAGCTTCGTGGCAAAATAAAGATTAACTTTCTGGTAATTGTTTTACTTGAGACAGGTAGACGCTACTGGTGACATTTTGAAATTGTCACGAGGAGAACGTTATATATGTTCGTGAAAGGTGTCTCGAAATAGCAACAAAAGCAATAACAGTAGCAGCAACAGCAACAACTGCAGCAACAACAACAGCAACAACAACAGAGGAACAACAGCAGCAGCAGCAACGGCAACAACAGCAGCAGCAACGACAAAAATAACAACACTAGCAACAACAACAACAACAACAACAGCAACAACTGCAGCAACATGACAACATTGAATCACAAATCATTACCGGAAGTGTAAGTGTACCCTAATAATTGTTCAAATCTCATCTTTTACTGTCCATATCCTTATCATGCAATTATCGTTGTTATTAATGCACTTACTAAAAAACACTTCCTGTTTCTGCGAATCAACCGTCCTGTGGCCCAGCGATAATCAATGATAGCCTGCTCTTGTTTTTCATACCCTCCTTGGCAGGAACATAATTCCAGGGCATTGGAACTTACATTAGCCTGGGCAAGATAACTCTCCCCTGAGTGACCACAGATGTACACAGATAACATAGAACAAGACGAACAAATGGAGTCCTTTTAAAAAATTTCATTTGTTTACTATTTTTGAAAATAAGGTGGAGTTTGCTGATGGAAAAACAGCTGTTGAGAAGTCACAAGAGTAGGACATTAGTACTATCAGTAATTTCTTTTATTACTGAAGGGGTCTCTGTTAGCCGAGAGAATCTTCCATTTATTCATGTTTCTTTCCACTTGGAAGCCACTGAAATACGATACTGACTCTAACAGCCATTGCAGAAGACTGCAAAGCATCGCAACTAGTTTAATTTGGAGCATAAGTTCCTTAGAAAAGAGAAGTTGTGAATTATAATCAAGTTTGGCTGTTTGTCTACCGTACTGATAACAACATCTCTAAGTATTCACAAGATATTCTAAGATATAAACTGACGAAATTTGAACTTACTTAAGAAAAAACAAATTAAAACCCTGTCTCGTCTGTTTGCACGGATAACACTTTCTTTTCATTAATAGTTATATTGTTTAAACATAGGTCTATTTGTAATTAATTCAGCTGTGGCTCTGTGTTTGAATTGTGTTTCGGCAGCTGGTCTAATTTAGCCTGAGGTTTTAAACTTTTGACTGTACTAAAGAAGTCTCTTCTTCACAAATGTCGTATATAAAGCCTAGATATTGAAAAATACTAGTAATAATAATACTGCTACTACTGATAATAATAACGATGATGATAATGATAATAATAATTTGTTATTATGCTGTAAATAGATTCGTACTTGATTTGAAGAACTATTAAAAGAAAAAGTTAGAAAACAATTGCATGAAAAACCCAAAGATATTCAAAAACAGTATTACTAATGTAAATAAATATTCACAAATAATAATAAACAGCCAGGTTCATTATCACTTCCTGTCAACAGTTTTTAATTAAGATTTAAAGTTATTCGTAAATGAACTGAAAAAAATATCGAATGTAAAACCGAAAGATCTTGAAAAATAATAATGAGTAATAATAAATAACATTAAACAGCCTGTTATATATGTTGTAAACAGATTTGATTTTGAAACTGAAATTAAAGTTAGGCGGACCGAAGAGAAATGATGATGATGATGATGATATTGATGATGATGATGTAGACGATGATGTAGGATGATGATGATGATGATGATAATGATATTGATGATGATGATGTAGAAGATGATGTAGGATGATGATGATGATGATAACGATAATGATGATGATGATGTAGAAGATGATGTAGGATGATGATGATTATGATATTGATGACGATGATGATGATGATGAAGAAGATGATGATGATGATGATGATGATGATGATGACGATGATAATAATGATATTGATGATGATGATGTAGAAGACGATGTAGGATGATGATGATGATGATGATGATATTGATGATGATGATGTAGAAGATGATGTAGGATGATGATAATGATGATGATGATATTGATGATGATGATGATGATGATGATGATATAGATGATAATAATGATATTGATGATGATGATGTAGAAGATGATGTAGGATGATGATGATGATGATGATGTTGATGATGATGATGATAATGTAGATGATGATATTGATGATGATGATGATGATGATGAGTTTTTCAGTGCCGATATTATTATTAAAGTTGGCTGATCTTTCTGTCAAAAGATTTTTAACTGAGATGTAAAGTTTATATTCCAAAGAGTGAAAAATCACATCTCATATCCTGAGACATTGTCAACATTTCCAGCAGCCGTTATGCCAAAACTCAAGGAGTTTGGCTTCTACAACACGTTAGTGCATGTTTTAAGCGCGTTAAACGGAAGAAAGCGTCCAAGTTGATTGCTTGCTAACTACCTAACATATCCTGGTACATTATTCACAATGAGTCTGTCATGTAAAGAGCAAATAAATAGCCTTGCAGGTAAAAACCCTGAAGATTGTTTGATAATACTAGCTTTTGAGGGACAGCGTTTGAACGGATATTAAATTACACAAAGTAATGCAATGTTAATTGAAACTGGATAAGAACTCGAAAAAGGTTTTATATGCTGTAACGGGCTTCTGGAGTCTAAATTTAGCAGATTTTCTATATCGCTGTAAAAAAATATTAGCAGACTATAAGAAAATCATTAGCACGTACTAAGAGACGCGATAATAGAACAAATGGAAGTGTCCAAATGGTGACAAGGAATTAATGTCTTTATTTATTGAATCAAGATAGAGGAAAATTAATCACAATTTGAGTTTTATTTGCTCTAGGAATCGTAGCTATGATTCAAATTAAATAAAGAGAAGCCAAGGTGACAGAGAAAGGAAGTCAGAAAGGTAAAGAAGAAGAAGAAAAAGAAGAAAGAGAGAAAGAGAGAAACACAGAGAAAGAAAGAATGAAAGAAAGAAGAAAGTAAGAAAGAAATAAAGAAAGAATGAAAGAAAGAAAAAAAAAAGAGAAAGAAAGAAAGAACGAAGGGAGAAAGAGAACAAAAAAAACTCTTAAAGAATCTCCACTAAAGTCTCCACTGACCCTAGTCCTTTCATTGTCACATGGATCAGTCAAAACTAAGCACATCCATTACCGCCCTCTTCTCATAACAACCAGAATGTAAACAACCACATAGAACCAAACTCTGTGTTCCGAGAATTTCCTCTTCTTACGACAATTAAGCTTGGAATGGATATATATATCTTATATAAATTAATACACTGTATTTTCTTAAGGGGGCTATCTGACGCACAAGTGGAAGAGTTTTATCCTTGAGACTATGCGTCTTCTGTCTTGTCATACCTTACAACTCCTTAATTGCGTCTTAGAAATATTGTCAGCAATAGACTAAAGCAAATAAAGGAACCTGCAGACGTCGAAAGCTTGTCTCTACCGGTATATTATGAGATTACAAAGACTATAAGCTTCTATAACCTTAGCAAATTGTTTTCAACCCTTAGGATTCTAAGAATTAAAATTCAAAAATACCTCGAGGTAAATTATTTTTTTTCAGCACGAAGTTGCCTTTGTGTTTAATAAATGTAGAATTCAAGAAAGGTTAAAAAACTGCGAGCTTCCCCCTCCAACTGGAAAACAAACCAAGAAAACTACGGAACCGTCTTAATTTTGCTCCACTGTGCATTGCGTATATTCTTATCACTACTCAATGTTCACACCCGCGTCAAAAACAAAATACGAGTTCCAATTTTTAAAACCTATAAAGCAAGCGCCAAACCCGCTTATAGTTATTAAACGAGAATTATATTTACATTTCGACCTATTTTAAGCTTACAGATGGAACTGCCATCTTATTGAGTATTTCCTAGATGTTAGGCCCCATTAATGTATAGGTTTTCATAGCATTTGGACGATAATCTTGTCTCTTTGAAATGTTTTTTCCGACCAAGTCGCGAAGCAATGCAAAGAGCTTCTCGTTTTGTAATTTGATTTGTCTACGAGGACAATGGCTGGGAAACTATTAGGTTTGACATACTGATTTCAAGAAGATTCTTGTCCCTTTTAGTTTATTCGACTGAGTTTGCCGATTTTCTAGACGATAGAATATATTTGCTTTAAAGATAGGTGTGGAATTTTGTTTTAGTTCGAAGTTATTAGTACCGCAGTGCAAAAAAGCGGTTTCGATATTAAGTGTATTTATTAATGGACGGTTCTGAAAACCATTGTTGATAAAGGTTAATTATTGAAACCTGAACAGGATAAACATTACTTTATACAGTTTTGAAGGAAAATATTGAAAAAAGGAGAAGAAAAAAAGAAAAAAAGAGAAAGAGACAAGACGAAAGAGAAAAAGAATAAGAGAAATACAAAAAGGAAGAAAGAAGTAGTTATCTAGAGTAGATAATCTAAAAAATGGACCCATAGCGGTCCAATGAGGCATCCCACAGCTCAAACGCCTTTTTCTTTGCAAAAGCAATTTGTAAAGATTTAATAAAAATGATGAAAATATAAATATTCAGGCTCCGAAGTCGTCTTCCTGGCTGACATTCTCATAAATATTGTTACCTTTACAATCAAGTCAAATCTAGCAAATTTACACAACGAAAAAATCCAAAAACATTTGTATCGAACGATGAAAAAATAAACAAGGAAAAAAAAGATTTTTTTTCTTAGCCCGAAAGAAAACTTCCGATTTTCAATATTAGGATGCCAAAATGAGAGCCGCATTTCGTGCCTCGCTGACACTTGGTCAAACATTTAGTTAAGAATTAAAAGTGATATCAGTCAGAAAATAGAACATATAGAGATATCTTCAAAAGATAAAATTAGACAGGAATTTACTGCCGCTGCGAGAAAGGAATTGGATGAATCTTTACACATTGGGAGATATTTGATTCATGCAGCTTCAACTTTGAATTTTGACAAAAAAGCCGGCGATTGCCACTGAACTTTCGACAAGTGGGATTTGCACAAGCTAATTAAGATATCATTTTTGGAGCACTTTTCCAATCTTGGCGCTAATATCTAATTAGAAATTATCTTGAAAAAATAGCAAGTCTGAGAGTGGTAAAAACTAATTGAAATTGACCCATGGTTTGATTGTCAAAGGCCTCAACTTAAAGGCATTTAATACGTATATTTACCTTTATAAATAAAGGTTTATTTTTCAAATTTAAACACGACGAAAGCGTTTATTAAATTTCTAGCATTACAATATGCGTTTTCCGCGCTCCGTTCAGTACTCACCATAAATTAATCACAAAGATGAAGTTTTCTATTTGGAGGCAAATAACGAGACTGGCCTGATAGATACTCGTAGCTTGGCTGCACTCTTTTGTCTTTTCTTACTCCTCTGGTTTCTTGTCGTCGCTGTCCGCGAGTCCTCGGAATAAACTGTGGACCTCCTGCATGAGAAGAGGATATGTAGTTAGGGGGAGGACTGGAAACTAGGAGCTGATTGGATGACAGAATGTGAAAATGTGACGACTGTGAAAGTTGGTAAGGGACGGTTGTAGATGGGAAAGCAATAGTTGGCTAACACTGAGTAACATATTAGAAACGTCAAAAAAAGGTAATAACAAAACGCCGAGAACATACACAAAAGCCACAATTGGAATTTCAATTAAACCTCTGGACTGAATTGTGTCAGAGCACGGCTAACTCACTTAATTCTTGTCGAATTGGAATTTAGCGTCAGCTAAGATTTTGCGACAAAAACTGAGAGCTGGGAAATGAGCCCTTCAAGGTAGATACCTAAGGAACTCTGCTCACATGTGATGCTTAACTAACACTGTGATAGCCTTAGTATCAGCTCTCTCCATCTCGGAAAGCCCAAGACCCCCAGAAGGCCTGATACTCAATCTCAATGAGTTCACGTTTTCACAATGGTCAAATGAAGTCATAATCTAGTATCCTGGTGATGCAGACACCAGAGAGAAATGTTTGCACACGCGCACCTTTCAGCACGCTTCCCAAGAGTTTAGAAGAGTTTACTGAGAAAATATGGCCCGCTGTCGTGGGAGTGATAGACATAGATTACCATTATTCCTACGGCGACGCTTCTGCAGCTTGACGTATACACTAACCACATATCCATATTCATGTAATGTGAAACCATTATGAATGAAATGTGTAGATGGAGATAAGTATACAAAAGATTTCGTGAGTATTACCTTTGTAAGACCAAGATACTGATATAAGGACAATATGAAAGAATAAGCCTTAGGACCAGTTCAGACGTCGAACTTTTGCCGCGTCGAATCTAATGACATCAAAGAAGACCGCCTTATTATGCATTGTTTCTAATGCATTCGACGCGGCAAGAGTTCGATGTTTGAACTAGGCATAAAGTTTCATGAACTGACGCAAAATGCGCGCGCATGCCTCGAAACTTCCTCATCAACACTGATCTCAACTAATGGTGATATAAGTTTGATCATAGTTAATCTATTTACTAAGATTTGATTGCATCATTGTCCCGCTTTAACCAGATTGGCAACTCTTGGTTGACTCATCGATGCCGAAAGCAAGAGAGCTCGGGAGTAAATATAATCGCGAAGTAATTGAACTGTGCAATTAAAAACACCTTTAAGGACGTTAGCGGGCATTGTTTGTGCGCATCGGTTCTGCGCAGACTGTGTGGCAGCTCGAGCGCGCGCGACCAATGTTTTTTCTAGATCAAACGCCGTCGACACGAAAACCGTTTTGATCGGCTTTTACTAGAGAACAAGTACGGTGACCCCCATTTTTTACTTTCGTTTTATATAAAGAATCAAGTAAGCTTTCTATGATCCAAATTTGATGGAAATATTATGGTTAAATTTTAAGAAAAACACTTTTGCGATGAAAACTTGGATCTACTGATGAGTCCAAAGAACACCGAATATCGTATGTTGTCTGCAAATATTATTCAAAAACAATAAATTATTTTGTGTATTCACAAATATTTCTGCATAGAAATATTCCATAGGCTATTGAAGATGCAGGAATAAATTTTGAGTAATCCATTGAGTTTTTCTTCAAAAGGAATGAATTTTTTCCTCGACTCGTAAGCATCGCACGAAAGCAAAATTCAACGAGAAAAGGCCACACTTCGATGGAATCTCACTCTTCAA